>CM039476.1:14542230-14569531 GCA_022433065.1 Begonia loranthoides | reverse complement strand
CTCTCTCTCTCTCTCTCTCTCAAGCCAAACACAAAATATTCGTTTGGCAAATGGGTGTAGACAAAAGGGGGAAGAATAAAGACGAAACTATAGTGCATGGAAAAGAAAGGTTGATATAAGAAAGGAGATAGACTTCATGAAATAAACTCCATAGCTTCAGCTCCTTCCTTTCCAGAATGCTTGCTTCTGATACACAGCCCACTCATCTTCCACATCCAGACCTCTCTCTCTCTCAACCATCTTCTTCTCCATGTTCAGTTCCGAAAGGATACCCCACTGAGAATCTCCCATCTCTGAAGAAAAAGTTCTGGGAAACAACCACCAGGGCAAAAGGAGATTTGGGTTTCATACAGAGATGGTAAGTCACATAACAGTTTTCAAAAATTGTTTTTCAAAAGATCATCGAACAGATTTTTACAGCAGCGATTCCGCAAAAACAGTTTTTAAAAACTATTTTGTCTACTTCATTGTTTGATGCAGCGTTTTTAATTTCTGCTGTTGCTGCTGCTTATCGAGCGGATCCCCTGAGTTCATATAAAAGACGAGGAATTCTTCACGCCCACCTGAAAATTTAATGGTTCCTTTTTGTATAATTAATGAAAATTATAATATAATATATTGTTGTTAATTGTTATTACATTATTGTTAATAATGTTATACTCCATGTGTTTCTTCTAGCAATTTAATTATATATCTAAACTTTTATACTCTAATTTTACTTCTTGACGTGTCCAATATATTAATTGGTGCATTTATTAATTTATTTTAATTATTTATAATTTATTTCATTAATTGGAATAATTAATATTTACCAAGTAAAGAAAGAAAAATTAGAAAGCGAGAATGAAAAATAAATATAGCATTACTCATTTAAAAAATAGGATAAAATGCAATATAATTTTAATATTTGGAATCATTTACGGATTATAGCTTAAACTATTTTTTTTTTTTTACAAATCGAAGCTCAATTTTTTAATTATCAGTAATTTGGACGTTACCGTCAATTTATGCGTTAAATCTTTCACATGTGTACCATGTTTTCTATTAAATCAGACGTTTTAACCCGATGTCTAACTCATTCGGCTATTTCTAATCCAATTGCGAACTTGGTCGATCTCTTGACAGAGTTTAAAATCGTTGAAAAAATATCAACGAATTTCGAAATCGTGTTAGAATCGTTAGAGAAGTTAGAAATCGAGTCAATACACATTATTCAATAAAAAACATAATATTCACGTGTCAAATTGAATAGATAAATTGACGTCAAGGTCTAAATTACTTAAATATGAAAGGTAGAGGAAAATAATTTATAGTTTAATATGTAATGAACCCTAAACGAAAGTGAATAAATTACACTTTCCACTAAAAATTAAAATAAACATACCACTTGAAGAGCGGACCATACTTAGTAGGGGTGGGCAAATCGGTTCTCTAATCCCATTCCAGATCTCTTGGAACCGACCACTCAGTTCTCAGTTCCAAGAGTAAAAAACCAGAACCGGAACCGCAAGTTCGGATTGAAGCTGATCAACTAAACCGAACAAAATATTTAGGTCTGATCTGGTTCGGTTTCGGTTGCAACTTTTGCAAAATCCATTTCCAAACCAAATCGAGCAGATTCGAAGTTCTTGGATCGATTTTTGTTTCCATTTTTCAAAATTTGGAACTGAACCAATACTACCTATTTATATGTTTTGAAAAATTATAATTAAAAAAAAAAAGTCAAAACCGAACAAACCTGGCCAAAACCGGCTCAAAACAAGCCAAACCCGATAAAACTAAGCATAAACCGAGCCCAAACAAAGAAAACGTTGAAAACCAAACTTAGGCCGAATCGAGCAACACCAGAAAAGTTATTTTGGTTTTGATTCGGTTCCAGTTGGGGGTGAACCAGACCGAAATGAACCAGACCAGTCCTCACCCTAACAATACAGAGTAAACGAAAACCCACATATTTAACAAATGTACGAGAGTAGAGTACCTGACGCCTTGCTCTTTCTTGCCTGAGATTGGAAATAATTGTAGCAGATCAACAAGAATCATCCAAATAAAACAGTGTAATTCAATCTGATAAATTCTGTATAACACTCTAAAATTTCGACAGGTAGAGACTGTATCTGTCAACCACTACAGATTGTTAAAATTAAATCACATCTATCCATTGGTAGATCATCAGGAAAACTTTACCTCTAATGAAACAAAAAATATCAAGAGATGGTTGATCATTTATATACACCAGATTATAAAATAGAATGAACATGCCAGAGTGAATTTCCTTTCCCAAGATTGTTTCAATGTGCAACAGATAAGTTATGAAGATATTCGTAATGTCAGAAATTGAAAAATGAAGATATGTATCGTCATGCCTGGCTAAGATAGGTGCTCCTCCCTGGACACCCATCTCTCTTCAAATCTCCCCAAAGAGAATGCAGTAGGAGCCTCAGTCAAGTGAAGAAGGTCGGGTTCGATTCCATAATCTGCAAGTGCCTAAGTGGTCTATGCTTGAGGATATTGTCGTGGGTTTTCACGAATTCAGGGATCTATTTTCCCAGAAGTATTGAAGCCGGCTAATGTATTTGATTTTCCAATACAATCTACAAAAAAAAATTGGAGCCATAGTATGTGAAAATGTGGTAGGACTCTGTACTTCTCAATCAAACTCGAAAAACAACCTATCTCTGTAAGTAGTATCTTCCATATATTTATAAGAGAAACAAACCGTTAGATGGGAAAGACCTTCAATTCTAATGAGAGGCGTAAGCCAGAAAAATCATATATTATATAAAGGATAATTTAAGTAATACGTTACGAGAAGTTTTTAGTTTGAATTAAAGAATAAGTGGTGGAAGAGGGGGGAAAGGGTATCTAAAAGTTCAATTTTGGAATAGGGAGGGAGAGCAGACCCTTGAATTTGAAATATTTGCCAACTCTGTGTGTAGTTTTTGGTTATTATCTAAAAATCCAGGTCTGGAATGGAGAGGGAGAACATACCCTTTGAATTTCTGCTAACTCTTATGTATTTTCTATTGATGAATGAAAGTGTGAATGATGAGCAAATTGTGTAATCTGAGTTTGTGAGTTTGTAGACAAATTGTGTTAATTTCTAAGATTGATATCCAAGTGTAGAAACTAAAGTCTAATCTAGAAAAATCATTAAAAACGAATACCTGAAACCAGATGATTTCTAGAGGCATTCTTAAGAAAAATCGTCCGAGAGCAGCGAAGACAAGCCATGAGCAAAGGCCGGGATGTAAGAAGTACACAACTTGACGGCAGTGCTTGTAATAAGGGGACGTTCTTCATAACTCCACCTCAAAATAGTCATGCCAGGAGAGTTATCCTCCTTTTGAACCTTACTGTGCATGTAAACAACACAACATGGGCCGGCCCTCAGGCAACTCACTATAAATTTTGTGGAATATGTACTTCTTCAACCGCCCCCCACTTATTATTGAAGCTGTTATCACAAAAATGCAGATTGTTTTGTAAGAGAGCAAATAACATGAAAAAGGAAAAGAAAAAACAAGACTCTTTTGTAAGTGATGCATCATAAAATTAAACAAGGAAAAGAGAAGTAACTCCATAAAATGAAATTATCTAGTGGAGGTACCAGACTACAATCGACTCTGACCTTTCTGAAGAAGACATAGAATAACAAGAATGATGGGAAACAAAAAAGAGGATAGTTCAGTTTGATTTCAGTTTTAAAGATGATGTTGATATAAATCAACATACCCCTTGTACATCATAGAACAAAAAAATAAACACAAAGGAAACTCCTTATTTAAAAAACTTGGTTGATTGAACAGGAGAAACAGGTGGTGGGTTCAGTAAACAGGAGAAATACTTGGTTGCAAGCGAAGTCACTAAATTAAAGAACAAACAAACTTCTAAAACAAGGGAAATTCTTTTCTTCAGGCCGCAAGAGAAAATGATGAGCTCCATTTTTAAGCAAAAAATTTCAACCAAAGACCACAGACCTGAAAAAGAAAAGAACGAGACCTGTCCTCAAAATAATGGAGTTTTTCATGCTCAATATTTCATTGGTACAAAACTGTTTTTTTAATCGCTATTGAGTATCTATGATCCTCACAATGACGTTATGTTAAATGTAAAAGTACACAGGATTGGTACGACAACCAGCACCACTCGAAAAAAATCAACAAAAAATTCCCAAGAAGCCGAACCCCTTGAACATTCATCGACTTCTCCGTCCAACCATATCAAAAATTAAAATTGGAATAAGGTCCCAAATCATTCAGAAATACACACCTTGCTAACAAAAAATAGCTCCATTCACTCAAGCATCATGTGACCCTGACCATATAAACATAAAAAGGACTATTATTCAGAGAAGTAATAGGTCCATACCAAATGAAGTGATCACACAAAAAGGGTACATTAACAAACTTGATGTCATTTTTTTCCAAACTAAGGAAATCCAACTTACAATTAAAACTTATTTAAACAAGATTGAGCAATGAGAAAAATGTCTCCGTTTCTGAAAGATAAACAGAATCTAATAAATATTATCTAAGCCGTCCGAATCTCAATATTTGGATGGTATTGAAGAAATTTCCTCTCCCCTTCACAAATAGTAACAACATTGATATCCAAATAAAGCCCCCATCCAGGTTAAGCAGAATCTTACCTTAAACCATAGTATTTTTTCAGAAGAAAAATGTTGGAACCAAATGACATGAATGATATTATTTATTGAAAAATATCTGAATCTATCTAATTTCTTATTAAAAAAAAACAAGTACGAAAGGAAAAAATCAGATTGATATTCAGCAAAATAAAACGATTACAGTTCAAAAATTACAAAATAAACAGAACCTGCGAATTTTAATAACTACAGAGCGCCATAAATCCGATTGTTTACCTGGAAAAACATCCCGACAATGCGCAAAATACGGTTTCCATTCTTATCAGAGCCTTCAAGGTGAAAGAACTGCAAGACATCGAGATCGGAGAAGTCCTCATCGGCCGAGAGATACTGAGAACAGTCGTGCCAATTCTCTTCCACTTCTTCGACCTCCCTCTCATCGGTCGACAAGAACGGCCGGGAATCGATACCATAATTGGACGGCGATACAACCACTGAAGAATCGTTCGGAGTGCTGCCCATTCGCGCTCTTATTCGCTTCAAACTGCACCCTACTCGAGTACTAGGCAGTAAAATGGAATATAATACTTTGTAGACGTACGTGTTGGCCACGTGGCTGCACCTGATTGGGAAACCTTGTGGAGGTCACGTGTGGGAGAGTACACGTGCGAGTTGAGTTGTGTTTTGAATAATGGAAATTAAATTAGAAAATTAACAAAACAACCACTAAACCATGTAATCAATGACAAGTCAATCACTAAACTATTTTTGCAAACAAATAAAACACTGAACTATGAGAAATGAATGGAGCAAACTTTGCTATTTCCTTTTTCGTTAAATAACGTTTTCTTTTCGTAGTAGAATGTTGTCTTTCTGTAGCGGAATGTTGTTTTTCTGCAGCGGAACGTTGTCTTTACACTGCAGAAAGTGAGTCCTTGAAATAGGATTTACGAAAGACGACTTTTCACAGAGGAAAAACAATGTTTCACAGAGGATAGATGACGACGTTCTGCAAAGGAAAGACGGCGTCTTTCCAATCAAACTGTGAATTCTTGTAAATAATTTGACGTCTTTGGGGAAGAGTAACCCCAATGAATAAAAGAAAAACTTCCATTGATCACTAAGAATTGTTCATTTAATTCGATTTATAAAACTTTAATTCTTCCCTCAAATTATTGTTTTAAATTCAAATTAAATGACAATAGAATGTTGAAATTGTCAGAGAAAAAAATTTGTCTTCATCAGTGATTCTCTAAACAAAAATACATAGAAATTTTTTGTTTGTATTCTGAAAAACTCAGCCATAAATCAAAGCAAAGCGTTCAAAGCGCATAGGAGAAGACATTTTTAGGGGAAAACTTCATACTATTTTATTTTCAAAGTAAGGTCGTTGTTAACGACGATATTTATGTAATTTATTTTCTATAGTTTAGTATTTTATTTTTTAGCGAAAATAATTTAGTGGTTGACTTATCATTAACATCATAGTTCAGTAATTGTTTTGTTAATTTTCCTTAGATTTAGAAAAATAAGAATAATGAGATTTAAAAGAAAAAACAAAATGAAAAATGATATTTTAATTATTCTCGAGCTAGGTTTATAGTTAATTAGGAAGAATTAAAAAAGTAATTATTTGTTTATTTAATTACTTTTAAAAAAAAAAGTAACAACTGATTTACCTTTTAATTTTACGCCTTGTGTTTATTTTTCATTAGTTGAGATAAGAAATATTTTATTTTAACAATTTATAATTTATCTCAATTATTACAATAATTAATTAACTACACACAAACTAATATTAAATTTATCTTCTAATTTTATATTAATTAGAAATAATTAATATTAAATATACTAAATAAAGAGTGATGCAGTTTAAAATTAGAAGATAAACTAACATTTTAATGTATGACTACTTCAAAACATTAGTAGATTTCTTATTTATCATATTATTATAAGAAAAAGCTACAAGTAAAATTTACTACGTCGAAACAATAAATAAATAAGTGAATTTTTCTTCAAGTTGAAATTGAAAAATAAATAAGAATCACACAACCACGAATCTCTGAAGATACTCGCAAATTGATTCTTGGCTCATATTGCACTGAGAGCTTTTCAAGATCGAGGAAAAATAGAATTCGAATCGGCAAACCCTAGTAGTCTCAAATATGGAAACTATAGTCTATTTTGCAAAAGAGGACGTAGTTGTTAAAGATAGTAATAAAGACTCGAGCTAAAGTCACTTAAAAGATGGACAAAAGCTCTTATTTTGATCATATTATCATCCCACTAACAAAGAAAAATGTCCCACATTTATGTATAGAAACTGAGGAGTACTTCTTTGTGGAAGAAAGGCCACCAATTAGTGGGTAAATATGAATTAATTGCAAGAGATTGATCGTATAGCTGCTCAACCACTATCTTTAATGTGTCTGCACTGTAGCTGTGCACGATCAAAGGCATCAAAGGCATTAAGTATTGCTTGATTCAAAGCTCAAACTCTGTATATATAATAAAAGCTGAGTCCCTCTGAAACTTTGTAAGAAGACAATTCAAATCAAAAGAAGTATAATAGTAGAGAGAGAGAGAGAGAGAGAGAGATGCATGGTAAAAGGGTGGTCGCAGTTTTCTTAGAGTTTATTCTAATGGTGGCTCTTCTCTTTCTATGCTTATCGTGTGTTATCTTGTAATGCTTGAATAATGTTGCAATGAACTAAGGGTTGATTCATTGTTGGTGTTCATCTAAGGGTTGTCTTTAAGGAGGCTATAAATAATGTCATCTAAATCCTAGACCTATTTGTAGTGTTACACCTTTTAAAAATACCATTTAAAAAGTAAAAAAGTTTAAATACTTTAAAAAACTAAAAGTTACAATAACATTGACTTGGACCTAAATAAAAAAAAAAGAAAGAAAATTAACACCGCAGACTCTATAGTTTACAATCAACAATAAGTCATATTCTGAAGAAATTTGATTAACAACTAAAATCCTTAACTATGATAAATTCTCGCCGGTGACCCCGCAGTCACGTTTCCAATCCAAATCCTTCCACTTTAACGCCTTGGTTTTGTTGACGCCAAGAACTGTCGAATGAAGACGAAGGACGTCAATTATCGACGCCATTTTTCGCTTCAACAAACGTGAAGATGGATATCGAAAAGTTCGAGTTGGTCGGAGGAAGTTGAAATTTCTCTCTGCAATATCTAGGGCACAGGACATCCTTCACGATTATATAAGCAGATTTGCATCATCCATCAAGAGAAGAAACGTTGTCGTTTAGCATTCAGCTAATGATATTAGGTCGAAAACAGACGTCCCTCGTATTAAGACGGACGTCATTTTTATACTGAACGAACGGCATTTTAAGAAGAGAGAGGTCAATTGCAAGCAGAACGACGTAGTGTTGGTCGAGGGACGTCCAAAATAGGCTAAGTGACGTCCGTTTTGGAAGAGGGACGTTTGTCTTAATTAAGGAAATTCAATCTGGCCGTCAATCTATATGAGGGACGTCCCTCGCTCAATCCAACAACCATGGAAAGTCGTCTGCCATTGCCTTTGAAAATTGACAGATTCAATCATGACCGTCGATTTCGAGTGGGAAACGTCCTTCCTCGATCTAACGGCCAATGAAGATCATCTACCATCGCCCAATAATCGCTCCAACGACTGTCCGTCTCAGCAGGAGGGAGGTCCCTCGGCCCTCTATAAGACGTCCTTCATCTCTGTTCGACGATTCTTGGCATCAACGAAACTGAATATTAAAATCGACGAGCATTGATATTTTATTATACAAGCATGTCAGAAGCCTATCCAATATTAGTAGAGTTGCAGAGTCTTACCTCATTTGAGAAAGATGAAAAAGTTCAATACATAAATAGAGTTCCTTTTTCCAAACAACACAAGACTCTGCTCACACAATATCAAACTTGCAGCCTGGGGTTCCACAATAAAAATAGTTAATTGAATAATAATGTAATGAGTATTGATATGTTAATGAGAGGGTCAGTTGGACTTAGATTGATGAGCTGTGTGATGAGGTTGGAGAATGGATTGGAGGAATGTAAAGTCTGGGTTTGACTAATCTAACTAAAGAGAGAGTATCAACCCACCTAATTTTATGAAGTATATAATTTTTAATTTTTTGAAAAAGATGAAGATAGTTTCTTATACTTAAGCCACGTGGAAATTCATAAGAAACATCTATAACAATCACTGTTCTATTTGCTACAGAAGATAAGGTACAATAATAAGTTCAAAAAGAAATAATCTAGTATTACTTGTTCAATTCCTATGATGGCGCAAGAGTAGAACACAGCAAATCTCCCAGGTACTTTTCAGCCTCCGCCGTCTGTCGTTTTTTATCCTCAATCGCTAGGGCGGCCAGGGCTTTATCCTGCGTATATAATAAGAAATTGAAGCACAGAATATTTCAGGAAATGAGTGTGAAGAAATTGAAATGAGTTTGTGAGATACAGGAGGTAAGTCTTGGTAGCTCCTCAGAGTCTCGAGTATTGGTTTTGTCTTCTTCTCCAAATCTTTTCTGTGTTCATCCATTTCAACCAACACCCCATGGCTGATTTCTGGGGTGTAACCGACCCGATTAAGCATTGCCTGCACCAAATAGACATTAGAGAGTTGTGTCATAAAGTTCACAAATGGTAGATACATATATAAACCAAAAAATCAAAAAGAAAAATGCCATCACAAGTAGCAACTTGCCTAAAATTTTGTATTCTTAACGTTTAAAAATTAGCACTAGGAAGACAAACTAAACCCACATAAAGTGACATAAATAAACAAAAGAAACAACTTTTCATTGGTCATTTTGTACTGTGGGTCAAATCTTACACAACATTCAAACATTCATATCCATGCAGAAGCCCAGACCCCGGCAACTATATGCCAGGTGTGACTGAGGCAAGTACCAACTGCACTTTACATATATTAGGATTCTGTATCGCAATCCTCATATTCCTCTGTTGCAAAACACAACAAAAAACTATCCTCTAGGATAGAAATATCATTGTCTTTGTGATACAACATAAACCCAATGCCAGATCCAGTGTGATTTACTGGGCAATTATTGTGCTATATCCAAACCTCAGGAAACAAAATTAACAAGAATAACATTTGAGTCATTTCTTTTAGGAGAATAATAAAAACTAACTTCAACAAATTTAGTCTTTGTGATATAAAATATTTGAAGAAAATTGCTTTAAATTAAGTGATTCTCTCTATTTTTTCTTGAGAATGTTTTTTTCTTGCTTTTCTATTCAATTTTCCTTCTTTCAATATACTCTGTTTCTTATGAAAAAAAAAAAAAAAGAAATATGATAAAGCCAATGTGAGATCCAGTGTGATTTACTGCGCAACTTTTGTGCTTTATCCAAAACTCAGGAAACAGAATTAACAACAGAATAATGTTTGGAGACATTTCTTTGAGAAGAATCAAAACTAAATTCAACAAATTTTAGAGAAAGCAACCTAAGAGTTGGCTACCATTGGCCAATAGAACTTAGAACGACTCACTCTATGCTGTGCAATCCCTATCTTCTAGAATTGACGGATGTGTATATCATAATGAAATATTTTAAAGATCAGCAACCCAATCAATTTAGGCCTACATTCAGCCAAAGCTCCACCCCAAATTATTAATCTTAATTTCAATCACTTTTTTATCTTTTACCAAGATTTCTTCATCAGAAGTTCCAGCTAGGCTGTTTCATCAACTACAAGATGAATGTGACTCAAATATGCCATGACTCGGATATACTAGGAAATAAACTACCTTGTAGTTAGCACACTGTTGCATGTACTGCCGCTCCTTGGCAGCCATAACACCAAGGTTAGTTTTCCAATTTTCCATTTGAGCCTCGCAAGGAACTACGTCATCCTCTAACTGTGCAAGTGTTCTACAATAACAGATGAAAGAAATAACTATATAAACATTGCCTGAACGGACTCATAGTATTAAACATACTGCACGGAAAATACTTTACCATTACTTCCAAAGAAACTGAAATTCTAAATTAGAAGACTACCTTTTCAGATAGGTTAATCTGGATATTGCCTTTCGGGTACAATCGAGTAGTACTTTGGACTCTTTTTCTACTTTAGCCCTCTTCTCCTCCACACTTGTCTTTCTCAAAGAAATATCCCCCATTGCAACAAGAAAGCTGCGTCTCATTGATTTGGCTCCGATCACACACTTCGTGATCGAAAACAACATATATTCACACAATGCAGTAAAATTAACAAAAAAAAGTTACATTACCTACTGAGCTCAGTGTCCCTAATATTCAACAAATTAGCCACATTTGCAAGCACTTGAGAGGAAGAAACCACATTCGAAGACAAGCTTTCCTGCGCCAATCCTACACTTTCCAAGATCTCCCTAATCCTCGCCGCTATATCCACGGAAAATACACATCTTATCCAATAAACTAATTCAAAATCTTCACCCCCAACGCTAATTCAACCCTAAAAAAAATAACACCAACCTTGAGATCGGTACTCGGAGGCTTTGATGCGAAAATCATTGGCGAGAAGATCCGCAGCGCGAGTCTTCGCCTGAGAGCGGACGCAGAGATTGTGCAAATGAGCGACACTCTGGGGTGTGTACTCGAAATCAGGAACATCTTTACCGACTCTTCCGAATTCGGCCGCCAACCATTCCTTCACTTCCGATATCCGACTGCTCGGATCCATCGCCGGAATCTCAAATCAGAGCACCCGAACTCAACCAAGTTTTATACAGAGTTAGCGGTTTTTCAAAGGTATCATTTGCTAGGACTAGGAGTCTCTCCTCCTTTAGCTTTGTCATTTTAATCATTATTTTTTAATTATTATTTTTAAATAATAACATTTATTACAATATATATTTATATGGTTCTTTATTGTTTTTTTTAATTTGTTTATCAAGTTACAATTTTTTCAATTAAGTTCGTATAATTTCAAAGTTAAATTTTCTTTAATAAATTTAACTATGTGTCCGGTGCTCTTATTTTTATACCCTTATTGATGACAGTCCATTGGTTGATCGATTAAAACCAATTGATCCAACATTTATTGTCACGTGAGCTTTTTTACTAGATAATTTCTAAATAGAAATAAATTATACAAATTTGTTATACAGTAAATAAATGACATGTCCAAATTAAAACCAGTAAATAAATGACATGTCCAAATTATACAAATTTGCAGCGGACGTAGGCGTTTCCATTGCGGATATCTACTGCAACTATCCGCTCATCACTCACTATCTGCCAAGTATTTCATTTCACGGATACCATCTCCCATCTAGGGAAGCGAGCACTTCCACAACGAATATCTGCCATTCACTATATGCCACATATATCATTCCACAGATACACTTCATTTCGCAAATACCACTTCACATCCGTGGATACCCAAACTTCTGCGAAAACAAACACATATGCAGATACACCTCATCACGGATTTCACCTTGCATCCTTCCATTGACACCAACATTTTCGCGAACGCGCACATCCATAGATACTAACATACCAATCTATGGACACTAACACATCTGCAAATACACTTCATTCCGCGAACATCATTCTGCGGTATCCCGCAGACACCAACACATCTGCAGAGGAGTAGATACATTTCCACCCGCCACTTTAACCTTCAAATTTCCACACCGACTTTCCTAACCCTATAACATATATTTCATCTGCTGAAATTTTTTGGGTGTTACACTAGGGCTTCAACTCAAGGCTGCGACTGACAACTTACTATGATGGAAAATAGTACAAGTACGAATGAAAGCAGGAAAAGAAGTAAAGCTTATGAAACATGAAATTACTTCACTAAAATAGAACCAATAAACCCGGATAACCCTCGAGCAACTTGCAATTACTGTGGGAAAACATATGGTTGTCATTCAATAAGTAATGGAACTTCAACTTTGTATAAACATGTAAAAACTTGTTAGCTAGTTTAGACGAAACACAGAATACATTATTGTTTCGTAAAAAAGAGATAGAATGAGAAAGTTCAGTTGATTCTTTAACTGTGAAATCATTTAATGCAAAAAAAATGTCTGAGATAAGCTTGCTAGAATGATTGTCATTGATGAGTTACATTTTAGCATTATTAAGGAAGAATGTTTTGTTGATTTATTAAATGACTTCGCAGCCAAAATTTATTGTTCCTAGTTGCAAAATTGTTGCAAACAATATTTTCAAGTTTTACATAAAGGAAAAGAGTAAGTTGAAAGTTCTTTTTTCCCATTTGTATGAAAGATTATGTTTAACAACTATTACATTGATTTCTATTCAGAATATAAATTATATGGTGATGACTGCTCAATTCATTAATGTAAGGTGGACTTTGCAGAAAAAAAATTATTAATTTTTGTATCATTCCTGATCATAGAGAAGAAACTATTGCTATGATCATAGAAAGAGTTTTTACAGTCACAGTTGATTACGCCTCTTCTAATGAAAGTGTTTTGAATCATTTGATTAAGTATTAAAAACTAGAAAGGCTTAGTACTTGATAGAGAGTGTATGCATGTCATATATTTTGTTCATATTGTAAATTTCATTATTTGCAATAGCATGAAAGAGCATAATGATTTTATTATGAAATTTTGTAAAGTTGTGAAATATGTGAGGTCTTCTCCTTCGATGATGCAAAAGTTATTGAAAGTGCGAAGTTTATATGCAAAAGTAACTGTGTATTTTGATGTTCCAACTCAATGGAATTCAACATACTTAATGTTGGATACTCCTAAAAAGTTTGAAAAAGTTTCGGTGAAATTGAGTAAATATGACAAACAATACATATATGAGTTTCTTAAATATGAGAATGTAAGCGTTCCTCCCACTAATGAATATTGGTGTGTCATTCG
This sequence comes from Begonia loranthoides, assembly GCA_022433065.1. Classification (NCBI taxonomy): domain Eukaryota; kingdom Viridiplantae; phylum Streptophyta; class Magnoliopsida; order Cucurbitales; family Begoniaceae; genus Begonia; species Begonia loranthoides. Next base: position 14,556,046 of record CM039476.1, on the reverse strand, counting down.
CAAATTTATAATATTGTTAAAAGTATTTTATAACGTAATGTTGGACATTTCGTTGATTTTGCATATTACTACTGATAACTCTATGAAAATTAGAGTTATTATCATAATTTTAAGCAAAATTTAATGATTATTCTCGAGTTTTTGGCAATTTTAATTTATTTTAAGTTATGATACAGATAAATAATCAAATAGGTAAAATGAAAATGGAAAATAGCAAAATTTGGAAATTTAAATCGAGAAATAAAAGGAAGAAAATTAGTGTCACACAGCAACATTTGTGTCGCGGCTAGAAAAGTTCAAGTTGCAGCCCAAAAGTAGAAAAGTGAGCCAAAGTGCAGAAAAATAAGTTCAAGCCGTGACTTAAGAAGTTCAAGCTGCAACCCAAGTGTAGAAAAAGACCCCAAGTCGCAGCTTGATAATGCCAAGCAACGGCCCAAGACCAGATTCACTTTCCAAAATTGCAAAATCTCACACATTTTGAAAGATTTTTTCAGAGATTTTGGAAACTCTTATGGAGGTTTTATAAATACATAATAACATGGACGAAAAAGAAGACATTCAACAGTCTCGAGACGGTTTTTAGAGAGTGATCGGAGAGGATTTTCGACATCGGACAAGGAGACCAACATGTGGCTTACACCTTTACAGTGACATCCCGAGACAAATATTCTTTTATACTCCTTGTTTTTCTTTGATTTCTTTATGTTCATCATGTTTTTTATTGTTTTTATTTAGATTATGTTGAACTAACTCTCTCCTTCTAGAGGAGAGACCAATTGTTTATTTGAAGTATTATTTTTTTAATTGAATATTGTGTTGGTTGGATTAATTATTTATTTGTGATATTTTGTTCTTCATACTTTCAATTTGTTGTCCATTTATTGAATGATTTTATATTTGGGATTTGATGATCGAGAGAAGTAACTATAAATACAATCTAAATATTACAACGTAAAAGTTTAACAGCTTGAGAAAGTGTTAGTATTTTACGAAATCAATTAGGAAATCATGGAACTTTAGTGAATGACTAAAAGAAAAAGTTTTATAAAGATTGAAATTATAGTTTTAGGAACTAAGGTTAGCTCGACAATAGAGAAATGAGAGTTTAACAAATTATGATTTTCGATTTATAAATAATTGTTCAATTATGGAATATTGAATTTGATAGATAATATGACAAATATTAGTGAAACCAATTCTCTAGATTTTTTCTGAATTACAAGCTTTCCATTAGTAAATTGTTTTATTTAGTTATTTATTTTATTTTAATTTTTTAAAAAATCAAAATTTTAATTATTCCTATAAAGTTAAAATTAATTAAATCAATATTTACTAAAATTAATAAATTACATATTCTCTGTGAATTCAACAACTCTATTCATCGTTATACTATAAAAATTAACACTGTACACTTGCAATCTTTTATCACGAAAATTTACGTATCCACTGTCAATATATTTTTAAAAGTATACAAACTTCATAGATTTATTAAGAAATTTGTTGTGAGTAATAACTCATCACTAAGAACCATGATATTTGACATGCTAATTAAGTATGAAAAGTATTGAAAAATTGCAGTAAAGTCAATCCTTCATGTATGCGATTGTTGTGTTTGATTCACGATATAAACTAAAGTTTGTGAAATATTGCCTAATGAAATTGTTGTTGATTTAAGAAACTAAATATGATTGTTTTGATAATAAATGTTTTGAAGGATGATGCCCCAAAATAGTTATTGTAAGACTAAATTGACACACGGAAGATCAATCGATTGTAACCAGAAAGGTTATTGAGAAAAAAAATCTTAAAAAAAAAGCCTTGAAGCACGGACTAGACTAGGTTGGCTAAACCATGTTAACACATTGTTTGCACTCTCTCTTACTCTTTCATTCCCTTGTGTTTAGTTATTATTGGTTTAGGAAAGTCCACGTAAAAAAAAATACAATAATCATACAAGTATAGTAACTGAACTACTTAATTAACAAAGAAAAAGTTAATAATCCTAATTCAAAATGAAGAAATCTTCATGAAGGAGTCTTGAAGCGCGGACGCAAACAAAGTTGGCTGAACTGTGTTAACATATTGTTTACACTCTCTCTTACTCTTTCATTCTCTTGTGTCCACTTCACAGAAAATACAATAATCCTACAAACATATTAATTGAGCAAACCAAAGCCCAAACTTCAAACTGAAATTAAACCAAAGCCCAAACCGAAATTAAACCAAAGCCCAAATCGAAAACCGAACTGAGGAACACCGAAAATCGAGTTTCGATTTTTGATCAGTTTTCATGCTAAGTCGATTTGGTTTCTATTGTACTTTCCCAAAACCAAACCGAGAATCGTTTTAGTTTCAGTTCGATCAAAAACAGAATAGAACATAACAGAACCTAACCGATTCCATGTCTACAAACTAACTTGTATTTCTTGCAGAAACAACATAGGATTCTACGTAGTTCGCTGTATTTTTGAGGATAGTACTTACTCTCAGAACTTAGAAGAGTTTGGCTAGACAAATCAATAAAAGAGGCGAGTACAAAGAAGGATGTTAAAAAGACCTGCTCAAAAAACGCCATCACGAGACACAACGGTAAGTAACGTGAGTCCTCGTCACTTCGCCACTGTAGATAACTTTCACCACTTGCCCCTTCTCAAGTCCATAGTATCGCGCAATTGCATCGGTTAGTAGCATTCGAGGAATCTGTGCGAAATAGATGTCATCATAAGCACATGTTGAGTTTAGTGATAATCAAATGTACCTTGATATAAGTCTCATAATTTACACTTCCCGCTTGGCTCAACTGTAAATAATATCACGCAGAAAGTACAGTTTCATGGTTCATGTCACAGCTATTTTAATTATCCATACATATTTTACCGAACCAAAGCAAAAAAGGCTTCTTTTTTTTAATAATGAAGTCCCCAAATATGAGTTATTCAAAGTTAGAATAATAACTCTATCCTGGTGATTAATATGTTTTCCTTAAAAATGCAAAATTCTTAGGCAGATTTGGATATCATATTCGAACATCAACCAGCATCAGAAAAATAGTGGTAAATAAGTAACTATTTCTTCAGATCAAGGCTTCCACATACTTCCTTATCAGATTCAATATCTATCCTGTTTTACAAAGAAATTACACGATAGCCCGAATAAAAGGCGGTCTCGCGAGTCGTTAAATGTGCCTTGATATTAGTCTGATATTTTACCACAACCAAAGCAAAAAGGGGTTATTTTTTTCGAATAATGAAGTCCTCAAATATGGTTGCTTCAAAATTAGTATAATAACCATATCCTGGTGATTAATATGTATTCCTAAAAAAGCAAAATTGTTAGACAGATTTGAATTATTAGATTCATTTATCGACCAACAATAGAAAAGATGGTGGTAAATAAGTAATTATTTCTTCAAATCAAGGCTTCCTCATACTTTCTTATCAGATTCATTATCTAACCTGTTTTTCTTCGATACTATACTTTTTCAGGAGTCTTTGTTTCTCTTCTTCGGTCAGCACACGATGCTTGGGTTTTAAAACGTGCTTTGTGATATTAACGAGCAGGTCAGTTATCTGATAGTAAAATAAACAATGTTAGATTAGATACTATAAACAATAGAAATGAAAAAACAAAATGACAGATAAAATAAAGAACAGCATGCAAGAAAAAAGATAGTATCCTTAAATATAAGCTGATTGTTATGTTGTTTACAATAATGTCATATATCTCACATTTTCCATCAATTTAGCATTTAAATTTTCAGATAGATTCAATATCCTATTAAAGAGAACTTTTCAAACAATCAAATACTGTTATTTTCTGATTTCTTAGATTTGCTTCAAGTTCAATGAATTATGTTCGCAACAATATGTCTATCGAGCTACTCATAAACTGTGACCGTGTTGAAGAATTTTCTTCATGTACTAGTAAGAAAAGGCTTAGAGTTAAATGCTATCCATGTAAAGTTAACAGAAGAAACCTGAAATATTTCAACTTTTAGTGGAAAAAGATCCACAGCCTTCATAGCTTGGCTAGTTATGTGAGTCTGTAGTATCAAAATGAGACTGTGCAAGCTTTCTCTATTGATGATTTGAGCAAAAATACTGCGGATGACATTGACCTTAACCATTCCTGGCCCACAGAATATTACTAGGATCTGCAATAGCAACACTCGCATTTATAAGACGTTGCAAGATGCTGACATTTATCTTAATAATGAAGGAGGTGAGAGACAATTCAGTAAAACTATTTAACCATTCGAGCAACATCTTCCAGCAAGACAGTCCATAACATGACCAATATTGAGTTTTTTCTTCACTGATCATTAAAAAAATACCATATATAAGATTTAACCTAGAATCAACATAGTATTATATGTGCATAGAGTAAGAATCAATATATCATTAAAGGCCATTCATGCCCATTAAATGACAAAGGAAACCTAAAAATATACACAAATGATTCAAACAAATAGATTGTTTATGTAAACACATTTCAAAGGTGAAAGGATTTTTTTTTCAGACACTACCAGATGCACAAATTTAGTTCATAATTAACCTTTGCATTGAAATAAACTTTAATGCACTTGAGTTATTGTATCCAAAACAAACAGCCCATACTCTAGCCTAATATTCATATAGATAATTATCTTCATCGAGTATCACTCTTCCTTTTTTGGGACATGACACAAGAACAAAGCTTCACAGGCAAAGAAACAACAATTATTAAACTCGGAGAAATTTTGTGCCAAAAATGGGAGATGTGAAATATCTAAAGAGCGGAAAATTTCCCTATTACATCAAAGTTCAACAAAACAACATAAAACAAACGGGGTTGCAACTGAAAATCCAAAAAAGAAGAGATGAAAACCAACTTTTTTGGAAGTGTCCGAGCTATGAGTGGCTTCGAATCGGAGGCGATCCACGTCTGGATTTTGGCCGAAAGTAGCCCGAAATTCCTGAAGAGAGAGGTCGATGTCCGAAGCGGGAATAGAGTAGCCTCTGTCCCGGAGCATCTCCATAGCTGTTCTGCGCGAAAGGTAGTAACGGTGGCTCTCGGTGGTTCCGTGATCGACAAAGCTACTGAGGCAAGTTCGGAGCTCCGGTCCGTTCATGTCGATCTCAAACCCATCGTCCTCCATTTCCCTTCTTCCTCCGAGACAACTCGCTGTACGGATACCGATGAACAATGGAGTGTATATTGCGGTTTTTATTTTATTTGTAATTAATTTTTACCATGTTTCAACGCAATTAAATTTAAAATTTATATATGTTATTTGTAATATTAGGTATTATTCTCGGAAGTAGATAATATTTTTAATTAAGATAAAATAATTCTAGAAATATGAAGTGTTTTATACTTTAAATTTTTATTTTTATCATCTAACGCCTCAATGTTTTGAGCGTTAACAATGGAGACCTTATTGTTAGAGATCCATTAAATATCTCACGTATTGGTAAATGGGGAAGCGTTGGTGTCCACAGATACTTAGTTTCGAAAGGATACAGGGTCGTATATGAGTTGTGTCTACAAAATATTAAGTATAGAATGGATATCCACAGCGAACATGTAGGTTTTTGCAAATGGATGTGTTGACATCCGAAGTTTAAATCCTTCTTAGAAGCAGACACAAGCACTTTCACCGCAAGCCGTGTGCACTTTTGCTGCAGATATTTGCCCCACTCACACTGTCTACCAATCACTATCTGCCACGTTTACATAACTTTACGCATACACATCTCATTTCGTGAATTCCACCTCACATATGCAAATACCAATGCAAGTTTAAAGTAGCTTCGAGTTCGAAATTTGAGAAATGAAATTTGAGTTCCTCAGAAGATGAATTTCAACGACGACTAAGGAGTTCATTGCTACTTTGAGGCGTTAGTTGTCGAAGGAAGAGATAATATTGTCAAACTAACAAAATGAACATATATTCTCAAACTAAAGGATAATGCATTGTCAAATTAACAAAAAACAAAATGTTTTATCAAATTTACCACACGAAAATGTATTATCAAATTAAACTAACGAAAAAGTTTCATCAACTATGACAATTTATATTATGTTATATTGCATATGCTATAACTATTAGTAATGCTTATTAGAGTGTAAGAATATCCAACATTAATCTCAAGTAAGCAAATTTATTACATGAACCAATGTTCATATAGACAGTGAATAGAGCGAAACTCCTACTAATTTATGAACATATGCAGAGACAATGTTTGAGGCGATAGCAATGGACACCCACACCATTAGGGGTACATGAGCTGTGTCTGCAGAATATTCAGTGTAGAACAGATATCCACAGCGAACGTGTAGGTTTTCGCAAACAGATGTGCGGACGTCCGAAGTTTAAATCCTTCTCAAAAGCGGACACAAGCACTTTCACCGTAGACGTGTGCACTTTCGCTGCAGATATTTGCCCCACTCACATTGTCTGTCAATTACTATCTACCACGTTCACATAACTTTACGCATACACATCTCATTTCGTGGATTCCACCTCACATATGCAGATACCAACGCAAGTTTAAAGTAGCTTCGAGTTCAAAACTTGAGAAACGAAATTTGAGTTCCTCAGAAGATGAATTTCGACGACGACTAAGGAGTTCATTGCTAGTTTGAGGTGTTAGTTGTCGAAGGAAGAGATAATATTGTCAAACTAACAAAACGAACATGTATTCTCAAATTAACTGAAGGATAATGCATTGTCAAATTAACCAAAACAAAATGTTTTATCAAATTTACCACACGAAAATGTATTATCAAATTAAACTAACAAAAAAGTTTCATCAACTATGACAATTTATGTCATGTTATATTGCATATACTATAACTATTAGTAATGCTTATAAGAGTGTAAGTATATCGAACGTTAATCTCAAGTAAGCAAATTTATTACATGAAGCAATGTTCATATAGACAGGGAATAGAGCGAAACTCCTACTAATTTATGAACATATGCTGAGACAATGTTTGAGGCATTAGAGGTCCATTAAATAGTAGATATCATAAGTGGAAATTACCTTTTTTACTACCGGAAAAACTATTTCCGCAGTGAAAGACACATTTACGCTGTGGAAGGGTCGAAATTACATTTTTGCTATGAAAAGAAATTATCTTTTTTGCTACGAAAAATACTCTTTCTACAATGGATACTTGTTTTCTTCTCCTCGTAAAAATTATCTTTTCCGCTGTGAAAAATATTCTTTCCGCAGTAGAAGTCACAATTTCATAGCAAAAAATATCATTTTCGCAACGTTGGTATCTATCATTTAATGGACCTCTCAATGGTGAGGATGTTTGTTGCTAACACCTTAAACTTGTGTTAGATAATAAAAATAAAAGTTCAAAATATCAGTTAAAAAGACTTCATACTTCAAGATTAATATTGATAATTACATTTTTTGTATTTTTAAAAAGATAGAATTAAATATAATTCATGAACTTAAAAATTAAAGACAACCGATACTTTAAATAATTTTCAACACTTGTATTCTCGCCCATTAGTCGAGCATCCCAAGCACCTCAATTCGACTAGGATTGAACATTGCCGCACACTTAATTTTCTTTTCGAGCATCCTTTAATCTCAATGCTTATTAGGTGCTTATTGCCAAGAATCACATTCAATCATGACCGAAGTAACGAAGTTGTCTTAGGATTACTAAATTCCCGACTTTTTGAAGGTCTCATCAACCTAAAGTCTCTTGAGATAATCGAGAGTTTATATCTGAAAAATTGTTAGAATCCTTAACTCGATACTCATCTAATTCGTAAAATGAGGAAGAGTTAGAGTGGATTAGGACAGTATCGCGTTGATCGATCTGGTCTCATTGTACTCTTCACGAGTTCTACTTTCTTGATTAATTATTTATTATTTATATTTCAAGGAAAATTATAAGTGTCTATTTAAAATTAAATATTAGTTAAAGTGCATAGTTTGCACTTTAAATTTACATTAATGCGATATTGTATAATTAATTAATTGAAGATAATATAATTAATTGAAGATGTTGTATTTTTGTTTAAAATAATATATTTATTGTTGAAATTTGAATGAGAATAAAAATAATAATACACATTGAAATTTACGTGAAAAATTCAAGACGGCTAAAAAATTATGGGCAGATGAGAGAAATTTGCTATGAAAATCGATACTATTAATTACTCAAACATATATTTATACAAAAAAACTAGAATCCCTAATCATACTGACATTCTTAATGTAGACCGAAATCAGTCTGGCTCAGTTTGAATTTAGATCACATTAAACTATAACTTATATACAAATATAAACTCTGTGTTGTCACCCGATCATTTTACTAACATTACATTCTCTTAAAAAAATGCAAGCATTTTAGCATAGTTCATACGAAATTATGAGTCATTCAAATTCGAATGACTCAAACATTCATCAAAAGTTTTGAACTCTATCGTGCAACTCGATACCATAAACAAAGAAATTGAGCACTTTCGCAAAATATTTTGAACTTTCAAACAACGGATACGATAAATGGTCGGACCGATGTTTGCTTTCAAAATCATATTATTCTAACATCCATACGTGATTCTTGCTGGATTTTAGTAGGAATATGAACTCAAATTCATTGATAAAAACAACAACCCAATAGAAAAAAAAAATAGCATTCTAAGCAATTCATACCCGGTAAGCTTCCAATCTAATGTAAAACCTGCATCTTCTTCACCAAATTTGAATCTGGACCCGTTCTCGGCTCTTTCTAACTCTTGAAATACGTTCCAATGTTCGTGTCTTTCACATAACGAAACAATCAATATGGTTTTTGAGTACAAAGACACGAGCAGTTTGGTCGAATTGCATTAACAAATTGTGCTTGCCTGTCTCTATACTATTTTTGCTATTTAGTTTCACCTTCCATCAGTTCTTAAGTTATTTCGATCCTACATATTCAAGGCTCCAACAATAGAAGTGTTACCAGTTGAGCTAGATTCAAACTCGATACTGAACAATTCAGAATTTCTTTTAGTCGAGCCTCATGCTACGATAAAACTTCCATCCTCCATTACGTCGATATAATTTCCGTACCAACTCTTCATTTCTGAATGAAGATTTCGGAGAAGAGAATATATATTTTCAGATTGACTGTGAGAATTATTGCCAACCAGAAACACATTCACTGAGTTTCCAACTTCAATCCAACTACAACCAGGCTGTTTCTTCAATCCTCGATCCTTCATTTTCGATCTCATTTTTGCAGCTTCTTTCCATTTTCCAGTCGAAGCATAAATGTTGGACAACAACATGAATGAGCCAGCATTCTCTGGCTCTGCTTCCAAGATCTTTTCTGCAACTAATTTCCCTATATTTGTATTGCCATGGACATTACACCCAGAAAGCAGAGCTCCCCATAATGAAGCTGAGCATGGATTCTCAAGCTGCTCAATGTAGCCAAAAGCCTCCTCCAGCCTTCCAGATCGACTGCAGAGATCTATCAAGCAACTATAATGATCTTCTCTTACTTTAATCGAACCATCTTTTACAAGTCTGTCAAAATATTTTAGACCCTCCTCTACCAAACCCGAATGGCTACAGGCCGATAGTAATCCAACGTAAGTGACATCATTGGGTTTTAATCCGGATTTAGTCATATCATTGAATAATTTTATCGCTTCTTTTCCGCGTCCATGGTGAGCATAAGCTGCAATCATTCCATTCCAGTACACTAAATCTTTATGGCTCATCAATCCATCCTCAAAAATCTTCCTAGCCATTTCCAACTCTCCACATTTTGAATACATGTTTATCAGAGAAGATACAACAATTGTATTTTCACAATATTTAGTTTTACTTATCCTCTGATGAATTTGATGTCCCTCACTAAGACCAGCTAAGTCACTGCATGCGCCCAAAATACTAACAAAAGTCCCCTCATTCGGCTTTACATTTCTTTCCGATAGCATTTCGACGAAAATCTTTAACGCTTCTTCACTTTGACCGTCTTGTACACAGCCGGAAATCATCGAAGTCCATGTGATTACATTTTTTTGAGGCATTTTAGAGAACAAGTCTCTTGCCATATCCAATTTTTCATTCTGAATACAGCCCGTCATCATTGTGTTCCAAGACGAAAGATCTCTCTCCGGCATTCGCTCAAACAAATCAAACGCTTCGTCCAATCTTGCATTTTGTGCATACCCAGTTATCATTGCATTCCAAGAAACGATATTCCACTCCGGCATCGCATTAAAAACATTCCGAGCTTTGTCAATTCTTCCATCCTTCGACAAACCTGCCACAATTGCAGTCCAAGAAATTACGTCCCGCTCTGGCATGGTATCGAAAAGCTTCCAAGCCTCATCTACCCTTCCGCACTGTCCCAGAGCAGTTATAATTGTATTCCAAGAAACTATGTTCCTCTCGGGCATTTTCTCAAACGTATCAAATGCCAAATCAATACGACCCCTACGCAGATAACCATCCATCATAGTATTCCAAGAAACCACATTTTTAACGGGCATGGCGTCAAACAATCTCTTAGCCTCCTCAATCTGATTCAACCTCACATATCCACTAACCAGTGCAGTCCAAGTAACAACATTTTTCTGAGCATCTACGCAATCAAACAACCTTCGAGCTTCTTCAATCATCCCACATTTGATATACCCTGTGATCAACGTCGTCCAAGTAACAACATCTCTTTCAGGCATTTCCTCAAACACCTTACGAGCCTCCCATATTCTACCCTCTTTGCTAAGCTTGGTGATCAGCCAATTAGACCCAGCAACAGTTGAGTTCGCACTATAATCTCTATCTTTACCTGAGATTTTAGGAGTACCTTGATAATTTGCAGAATGGTACAGAAACCCCAAATTGCATTGCTTGAAGTTGTTGCCGACATCTTGTACAAAGCACAAAAGGGTTAATCTGGTCGCGTAGCTGTTGTGAATAGCAGTGATTGATCCTCGAGACAGTACAAACATTTAAAGTTAAAATTCTGATTGGATTGCGAGAAAATATTTGGAAAACACTTTCCCTTTTGGAATTAGCCGGGGAGACTGGATCATGCATACGATTTCCATTGCTTCCATCGAACCCGCGATTTTTGAATTAAGATTCTCCTCCTTCCCCTTTTTTTATAACTTATTTTAATATAATTGAAGAATCGATATCAATATCTATCTCAAATGCTTTTATCAAGGATAAAGTTTGGTATAAAATGTTTTCTTTATCCAAATTAGTGAATTTGTTATGGTTAAATCAACAATGTTAAGTATGGGACATAAGAATTATAAGTAAGAAATTTACTATCAGAATGAAAAGATCATGAAGGAGAAAAAAATAAGAAGAATTAAGAAAGTGAAAAATAATAAGGAAATTAATAAAATAATTATTGTACTATGAAGCTAATGACAAGTTAATCTGTAACATCTCGTAATCTTTTTCGTATAAAATTTTTCTTTTCTTTAAAACTATTGTAAAACCATTGAGTAATAAAACATCATAGTAATAAACAGCGGAAGTTTTAATCTTATAAAGCATACAACAGAAGTCTTTTACAAGTAAATACCATAAACTCATTGTTTAAATAAACATTTAAATAAATACAGTAACTTAAACATTTATTTGAAATCATAAAATACTTAAAAGTCTTTAAAACATTTATTCCATTCCTTTGAGTCATAACCACAGGTCAATGTCGCCAACAACACAAACATCCATACAGCAATACTCTATCAGCTACGTCCATCAATAGCTTTATCCATTCATCTGTTTCTTACCTACATCAACGGGACTTAACTATGAGTCTAACGCTCAGTACGTGATATAAACGTAAAACATGAAATTCATATACATTTTCTATAGCATTGCATTCGATTTTCTGTTTCTGTTTCGTTTCTCTATTACTGTTCATATCTTTTATCATTATTTTCGTTTGATTATGTGCTGGCCGTATCTAACCGGTCCACATAATCATCCATTTATTGTTTATATGTCGGGCGTATCAAACTGGACCATACAAACATCCGTTTGTATGTCGGGCGTGTCAAACCGAACCATACAAACATCTGTTTACTTTTTATATGTTGGGCGTGTCAAACCGGACCATACAAATATCTGTGCCAGGCGTATCCAACTGGACCACAATCGTTTACTTATCTTGATTTATGTGTCGGGCGTATCTAACCGGTCCACAGTCATTTTCTTGATTACTGTGCTGGGCATATCTAAACGGTCCACAACTGTTTACGTATATTCCATTTTTGTGTACTTTAGGATTCTTAGTCTTAACGTTATCGTGCACATACAAATCCTATCTAACGTGTTCTTTAATCGTATCCTTAAAATGTGATATGTCCTAACATATCTCCTTAATTCATCATAACAATTTACCCTCATAAGGTTAGCTTAATAATATGTCCAACAATGAAAATCCTTAATCTAATATCTACCTTCTTTAAAATCCTTCATAATAAAACCCAATACACATATATGTCATAGTCTAATAATTTCTCGCAGTCATGATCAATAATAAGATTATTGAATTAATATTACTTAACAACTAACTAAAATCAACTATCCCACATAACAGCGATGAAACCTATATCACCAACCAATTTTTATATCTTTAACTCATGCGCAAACCAACTAAATATAAATAATAACTCATGTTTGATGTGTAATATCCAACTCAAAAGACAGAACCATTCCACTTAATAATTCTATTAAGAAAAACTGAGAGAAGGTCAGCTTACCAATACCCAAAATCGGAAACCTGAGGGAACCTCACAAACTTGAATCACCAGAATAATCCCTCTGATATTTTGCTCTGTCAACCTCTTCCAAAGACCTCACGTTTTTCCTTTTTCTCAAATTGTCTCATCTCACTCTACTTCTTTTGTAACATAACATCAGAGGTTCTACACTCTCTCTCTCACATAAACTACCAGAACTTCAACCTTCGAAGCCTCACAATCTCCTCTCAATTTGGCAGAGTAACCTTATCATTCCTTCTCCCCACTCACGTCTCTCTCCTCTTCTATTTATAAACATTATTAGTAACTCCTTCATAAATGGCCGAGAGAAGACAAAAAGTCAAAAGTTGCAACACTTCAATATCCATTAACGCGTGAAGGGACACTAACCATGATGTTCTAGCAACTCAACCGTGTATAACGTTTTATCCTTCCAACTTCAGACGCATAGAACCTCGTCCTTATCATCAGACACGTTGAACGTCATTAACAGGCAACCCTTAGATGTTCCAACGTATAAAACGCCAATCTTCTTAGTTTCTCATGCATTTAATCATGTCTCCTTCGTTGCCCAGACGTTCAGAAAATGGAGGACAATTCATTTTGTCTTCAGCGTCGGCTAAAACCCTTCAGATTACACTTTTTAAATTGGAGATCGACATATATTAATGAAGGACGATCGACCACTCACCCATCAAACGTCCGCCAAACACTTTGCTTCAAAATTACGGTCGATGACGCCGGTTGATTGACAATCCGTCGATCGACCACCCCGATCAGCCGCCGATTCCAATCTCAGATTTACGTTTAATTTCTCTTATTATTTCGTTATTCCTAATCACTTCTCTAATCGTCCAAACCTCATCTTAACCAAATAGTTCTTCAATTGACTTTAATTCTCCACCTTAATCTAACTATGAACATATTAATCTAACTATGAACATAACAGGGTATTATTATCATTCACTTACTCTAAATGCATCTCTCTTGACCAATATCTTTACTTGTCCAAGTTAGCTCCTAATATCCCCAAAAATATCACTTAAACTATATTTTCAGCTCAACGAAGATTCGGGATAT
>CM039476.1:14493098-14542181 GCA_022433065.1 Begonia loranthoides | reverse complement strand
CGAATACGATTAAATATGCAATCACATTAAATGCGTAAATTAAAGAGTAAGGGTTAGAGAAATGCACACAATATTTGTTTACGCGGTTCGGCAAACTCGCCTACGTCCGCGCTCCAAGTTTCACTTGGAGATATATTAAATAATTGGCTTACGGGTGTCAATAAAACCGTTTACAAATTGACTATTAAACGGGGCGTCACCCTTGACTAATTCTAAAGTCGTCAACCTTTGACTTTTATAGGACGTCACCCTAAACTTGACTATTGCGGGGCGTCACCCAATATTTGACTATTGCGGGGCGTCACCCAAGTGTGATGAATTCTAAGGGAATCACCCTTTACAATCAAGCACAATATATGATTCGGAAATTTAAACCGCAATCTAGTTAATCCAAATTCTCCCAAATATAACTCGCAAATTCGGAATAGGGAGAATTGGATATACAACAATAGCTCACAGTGATTAGAATCGCGTATTAAATTCGGCAGGGCTTCGCCACGATTCTTGGTTCGTTGTGGAGAGCTTGGAGTGATCTCATATTTATAGACACTGCTCAAACGGTCGATCTTATGCCCAAACGGTCGACCCTTTTAACTAGCCGTTGCATTCTTCCCGTTGAGATTTGACCGTTGGGAAAATATATATGGTGCGGTCGACCTTTTCCTTCATGCAGAAATTCTGGAGCAATCTGTCCATTTCGCTGTCGACCGTGCGGTCGACCCTTTCCTTCGTGCAGAACTTCCGGAGCAATCTGTCCATTTTGCGGTCGACCGTGCGGTCGACCCTTTCCTTCGTTGATGGACCTCCCATGGAATTTTGAAGACGGGTGAGAAAAAGGAGTTTCCAACTGCTGCGGTCGACCTTTTGTCAAAGCGGTTGACCGTTTCCTTCATTGCAGAATTTTTTTGGCAAGCTGTTTTTTTCTGCTTCACAGTTAGGTCGACCGTGAGGTCAATCTTTTCCTTCTTAGATGCCATCGAGGTCGACCTTTTGTGTTGTTTCGTCGACCTTTTGCTCCTTCTTCCCCTTCTTGATTTTCCTAAGTCCCAAAACGATGTGCATTCACTACATGGACTTAGATAGACATGTTAGCACACTTTAATACCTTCAACATGGGTATTTTTTATAAATTTGAGTATAAATCTAATGAATAAAACACTGAATACATTATCAATAAAAACATAATTAACCAACTTATTATTTTCATTACATTAAACCATTTGGTCATCATCAAAATAAAACTATGCCTAACAAAAAGGCTAACAGTCTCTTCGTTGCCCAGACGTTCAGACAACAAAGGACGGTTCGTTTCGTCTTCAGCGTCGGCTACAACCCTTCAGATTACACTTTTTAAATTGGCGGTCGACATGTATTAATGAAAGACGATCGACCACTTATCCATCAAACGTCCGCCAAACACTTTGCTTCAAAAGTGCGGTCGATGACGTCAGTCGATTGACGCTCCGTCGATCAACCGCCCCGATCAACCACTGATTCCAATCTCTTATTTATGTTTGATTTCTCTTATTATTTCGTTATTCCTTACAACTAAATTTTCATATCGTGACACTATATATATATTCATAAATCACTTCTCTAATCATCCGAACCTCATCTTAACCAAACAGTTCTTCAATTGACTTTAATTCGCTATCTTAATCTAACTATGAACATAACAGAGTATTATCATTCACTTATTCTATATGCATTTCTCTTTACCAATATCTTTACTTGTCCAACTTAGCTCTTAATATCCCCAAAATTATCACTTAAGCTATATTTTCAGCTCAACGAATATTCGAAATATTATATAATCACTTAAACAATTTTTGCTAACTTAAACACTAAACTATGAGAAATAGACAAAACAAATATCGCGGTTACGTTTTCTGTTAAAAAACGTTGTCTTTCCGTTGTAGAACATTGTCTTTCCGCGACGGAACATTGTTTTTCTGCGACGGAACATTGTCTTTCCACTAAATATATTTAAAATATTCCTTTCCGCTACAGAAAAACAATGCTCCGTAGAAGAACGATAACATTCCTTTAGCGGAAAGATACTTTCATCAAAAGTGCGGTCGATGACGCCAGTCGATCGACACTCCATCGATCGACCGCCCGATCATCCATTGATTCCAATCTCTGATTTACGTTTAATTTCTCTTATTATTTCGTTATTCCTTACAACTAAATTTTCATATCGTAACAATATATATATATATATATATATATTCATAAATCACTTCTCTAATCATCTTAACTAAATAGTTCTTCAATTGACTTTAATTCGCCACCTTAATCTAACTATGAACATAACATGGTATTATCATTCACTTATCCTAAATGCATTTCTCTTGACCAATATCTTTACTTGTCCAACTTAGCTCCTAATATCCTCAAAATTATCACTTAAGCTATATTTTCAGCTCAACGAAGATTCGGGATATTACATAATCACTTAACAATTTTTGCTAACTTAAACACTAAACTATGAGAAATAGACAAAACAAATATCGCGGTTACGTTTTTTGTTAAAAAAACGTTGTCTTTTTGCTGTAGAACATTGTCTTTCCGCAACGGAACATTGTCTTTCCACTAAACATATTTAAAACATTACTTTTCGCTACGGAAAGACAATGTTCCGTAGAAGAATGATAACATTCCTTTAGCGGAAAGATACTTTCCGTTGCGAAAAGTGAGGCATTGGTGATGGACATTGGACGATAACGATGGATCATGAAAATGAAAGAGAAGATGATGATAAGAACTGGATGACGATGACGAACCAAGAAAAGTCATGCCAACGTTCGACAATGTTTTCGGAAAACCAAAAAGGTGGTGAGGTAACGGTGATATTTGTGTCATTCATTTCTCATAGTTCAGTGTTTAAATTGTTTTGTTCAGTGATTGACTTGTCATTGATCCTATAGTACAATGGTTATTTGGTTAATTTACTAAAATAATAATTTATTAATTAGAGTTAATGCGATACAGAAAAATAAGTTATTAGTGATTAAAAGAAATTAAATTAAACGTTGGAATTAAGAGAAAGGGAGAGAAGGTATTTGCCCTTTAAAAGCATATTTAGATCAAACTCTTGCGTTAACTACTCGGAATCTCATATCTTGGGAGTGCCTTCGGCTAATCATTCTAGCTTTCGAGGTGAGTTAAACCCATGGATCATCTCGTTCTGTACTGTGAATTAACCAGAAACTCAACCATGCAGAGAATCAAAGCTTTTAAGTTGCTGCTCTTATGGTGGGTTTAGCGTAGGAGCTCAAAGGCTAATAATTTATTGATGAAGCAGCAATTTGTTCTTCAATAATAAGAAAACTGTAAAACGAAAATGCTTATATTCTGTGAATAATATAGCAAGAAACACAAATTTCAGCTCAAGATCATCGTAGATTTCATGTTTCATCAGTTTTTATAACCCATAACAAGCAAAATCAAATCAAATTCAACGTGGGTGTGCATTTACAGAGAAGCAGAGGTTAAGATTGACGAGATAATCGATCGTATTCGAACATAACTGAACAAACCCATCTGTAAAATCCATTAGAAGAGCTCAAATCAACTGAATTACACCGAAAATTGAAGCAGATCTTCCAATTTCTGGCGGAGCTCCGATCAACCGGCGAGAAAGGGTCCAATATCGCCGGTTCTGAGATATCCAGCGACCTCATCGGCGACAATCAAACAAGAAGAAATCCAACCACTTAAACCCACCCACACCAACTTAGCCATCCAAAAAGTCACGCCCCATGGCATTGCCATCGCGTCGGCCTCCTCTCCGACTCCGATCAACTTTCCCGATCAACTGTAAATCGAAGATTAGGGGTTTAGAACAATAAACCTCATTACAGAAACTGGGGTTGCGGAGGAAGAAGAAATCAACGAAAGTCCAAGCCTGCATCAAAATTCAAATACCATCACCAGCAAATTGTTTTCTGAACTCCATCTTGTCTTTAACGAACTCCATTCTTGACCTTTGACTTTGATAGATTAATACAAGTAGACATTTTGTGAGTAAATTAATAATATTTATAAAATAATTATTAATTGATGTGTCATAAAAATGACACTTACAAAAAATGTGCACGTCACTTACATAATTAATAAATTATGTTTAGTCTTAAATTATAAGACTCAACATTTATACATAAAAATAAATGCAATCATGTGTTGGATGGATCTCGAGTTTATATGGAGCAAATGAGAAATCACATACGATAGTAGGTTCTCGAACGAAAGATTATGTATGATTTTTGAAATTTTATCGAGTTTTCTGCAAAGCGTAACGAACAATCTAACAAATTAATAAAGATTATACATACGTACGTTATTTACGTTATGTATCACCTATTTGTAGGATCGAATTAGGTTTAACAATTTCTATCTCTTAATATATTTTATTTTTGTTAATTAAATGAATTAAATCAAAAAAACAAGTATAAATAATATAGTAAAGAAATGATAAATGAGTGCAAACAAATTTGTTAACACATTTTGGTTAAACTATCGCGCTTCAAGACTCCTCTTTGAACATTTCTTTACCAATAACTCTTTCGGTTACAAGTGATTGAATTGGTGTCAGTCAAACCTTGCAACGGTTATAAAGCGTCACTTTTCTCCTTGATTGAACTTGCAGGTGTCAATCGAATCTTTTTCGACTCTTCAATGGCGTCACCCTTTCTGTTTTCACAATAAATGAGTAGGTAGAAAAATGTTAAATATAATAGGTCTAACTCTCTCAAGAAGTACAATCTCTAGTTCATGAATAGGAGATGTTTGGCTTTTAGCTCGAGAATGAAGGATAAAAATCGCAAATGAAATTAGCAACACTTCATCGTAAAGTTCTTTTTGGTAAGTTGCACAACGAAGATTGCGTCTATTTAGAGAAGCCTTCAGAATCTTGGGGCCCCAGTCGACCACCTATACAAATTAGTCGACCTCTTCATAACCGTTGTGTGATTCTTGAACTCGCCAGGTTGATCACCGATACTTTAGGTTGACCTCTTTTCTTGTAAACGGTTAAATTTTGCAACTGTGGTCTTCCATAGGTATCTTCAAGTCTAAATTGGTCAATCGCTCAAGTTGACCACATATACTCTCATATCGACATCTTTAACATATTCTAGAAACTAGATGTTCTCGAAAGGTTTTCAAGACGACCCCTCAGTTTTGACTGGTCGACTGATACAAGGCCCGATCAACCGCTTCATCAGATTTTCAAATAATTGTTGTTCTCAAAGGCTTTTTTGAATGACCTCTCAGTTTGGGCAAATTGACTGTTCATATATCTTTTCTTTGATTTAAATTGTGTAAGTCTCATAAACTTTAATATTAATAATAAGGACTTTAACAAACACGTCAAAATATCCAAATAATTACTTTTAAGGGTATTTTCAATGAGAGTAAATATATAATTTATTATTGAAATATTAAAATAATAATAATTATTTTCAAATTAGATATTTATTATCAATATAATTCATGTTCAACTTACATATATTTAAATACAAAACTACATTATCAAACCATAATCAATTTAGAAATTAATTATTCAATTAATTTTATTCATCGTCAAAACAATTAAGCTTAATTTCTACTAAGCTCTAACTATTTGTGGACATAATGTTTTGATAAATTTTTTAATATACAGTAATTAATATAATTACAAAAAAATTAATTAATATTATTTATGGAAATTATCAAAACAACCATTGTACTATGAGATCAATGACAAGTCATAATTTTTGCTAACAACTTAAATACTAAACTATGATAAATGAGCAAAGAAAACATCACCGTTAATTTTCTGAAAACTCGCAGTAGAAAATAGCTAATATTCATGAAAAAAAATTGCAAGAATTCGTAATTTCAGAAAGTTTCAGTGGAAAATAGCTGATAGTCATGGAGAATGAATTTGAAAAAATATTATACAACGAACAAGAAAAGATTTTAACGTGGTTAAGTTCTTGTTAATGAACCTACACCACCCAAGGAGAATGATCATATCCTCTGATTGATCATGTAACCAAGTACAAAATACAGATTTGTTATTTGCAATGAATCTAAACTGAAAAAAAATTGTATTCAAATGCATTCAAGTTTTCTTGTAATAGAGCCACAATGGATAGGGTGCTTTAGACAATTCAATCCTTCCATTCTCATTTGCTTTCTTGTTGTTTTATGCTTATATTCTTGCTATTTCCACCATTTGACACCACTATTGATCACTTTGTCTCATCCCAAACGCCAATAATGATTCATTTCTTGCCACAATCCTGAAGAATATTTGGTCAGAGTCCTTTCATCTTATTTTGAAGATGAGATCTTAGTTTTGATCTCATAAATTTGTGCCTCCAAACAAAGTTTTAGAATAGGTTTGTATTATAGCTTCCCAAATTTATTTGGTTGTGCTCAGAATCTGTTGCAATTCCTTATACTCTCTGGTAACATAGACAATGAAGGCCAAGAGGAAAACTCCAGAACTAATACTTGCTCTGATGCCAAGACACAGAAAATTATTTGTTTTTGTTTGCAGGAAGTTAGTCCCTGATAAGCATGCAAGTATACCAGTTGCTGTGGGTGAGGCAATGGGTTTAACAGAAGTCCTTATTCGCATGCGTTGGAATTGAAGATGCGAATGATCTCTCATTGATGATTTAGACAACGCGCTTAGAACGGGACCAAGTTAGGCACACTCAAGGATTTTTCGAATTCTTGCACCAAGTGAGATGAAGGTCCTGAATGTGCACCAAAATTATAATGTAAGGTTTGGCATCATTGTTGTTCTTATTCTTCTGCAAGGCTCCAAAAAGAGCCAATGCTACCAGTTTCTACTGGTGAAACTTTGATATTGTACCCATTGTGCAGAGCAAATTTAGGACTGATATATGTGATTTCGGAAAAATGCGCATATAAAGTGTTGTGAGAAGATTCTAGCTTATCAAAATTATGGGAAAGGAATTTGATTGGGAGGTCAAAGATGTAGAGAGATGTTCTGAATCTTCTCTTCGATGGATTTGGAGCGGGGAAAGCAAGAAAGGTTCGTCGACGCCCATTTTAAGCTGGTCATTGTTTGTATTTTCAGGTATGATAATTGCATTCTGAAAAGACACCAAATGACTGACCTCAGTATGGGGGAGGACAAATACTTGTATTGAGCAATGTTTGTGTGACCACCCACCCATTAAAAATCAGGAAATATCCAGGTGTAAATTCGACCCATATCAGTGAGGGTGTGCAATCTTACATTATTTAATAGAGTAGAAAATATATGATTTATAAGTAAGGTTCTCCTCCCCATCTAGTACAACGTGTTTTGAACTAACCTCAAGAACAAAACCGTGAGCGGACAATATTGTACTGGGAGCACTAAGGGACGTTACAGTTTGTTTAAAGAATCAATCTAATTTTATCTTTGTCTACGCCTATTGAAGAAACCAATCGATCTTTATTCATTCCATTTGAAGAAATGAAGGATCACAACAAAACGATAAGTCACACACGATGATTATATTGCTCTTTCCTGAAAATTTCATCTCCTAGTTGTACAACAATCCGTGACATAAAAAGTTGCAGCGTACAATTTGTAAATAAAACAATTATAAAGAACGCAGAACTACTAACATTAATCACTTAATTCCAAATTTGAATTCCTAGAGCAGGACTCCTTCCAAGAAGAGTTCATATGAAGTATTCACTTCTGATAAAGACATACATATACAGCCAAAGTTCCAACTCTACATTAGAAAAAAACTACCATCATCTCTGAACAATGTAATTGTTACTCATCAACACTTTACTCATGAAGCTTGATACAAAGTTTGAATACTGATATCAATAACAAATTTACAAAAATCTATGTATTTACGCGCTCAAACAAATAAATACGAAGCCGTACCTGTTCGGTTATTGACGACCATTTCTTCTAAACCGTCCTCGCTAAAGGTTATGAGTTCCATACCAATATTAAGTTTGAGGAGTTAAAAGTTCTGAAGCTTTTTCCAGTTATAAAATGCTATGTACAAGTGTAATTCAACCTGCAGCCACCAATCACGACAGTTAGAGCAAGTGATCTGACAAATAAAACAGTTCTTCCAAGTTCCAGGTTTATGCATAGAACGTAATGCAGGCTCTGACAAATATGAAAATTTCTTGACCGATGCTAGTTAATTGAAAATGGGTCTGTGTTAGTAAATGAATAACATCTGGGAAGAAAACAGAACTCTAACTGGAGGAATTAAGTAAAAGACCCAATCAGAGTGCACCATATCTCAATGTTGCACAATATTAGAATACTTGACTGAACTGATGAAGTTGTTTGTTAAGATTATATGAGTCTTGTTCAATAAAAAAAAATTCAAAATTTTAAGCATGTCGGTTGCGTAAACGATGGCAAACTTAAAAACCTCATAAATGCAAATACAGAGATGATCTCAGGTACCAAATCTTTGTCATATATTCAACCAGTCAACACATTCACCAAGTTCAAATAAGCTATAGGCCAAGTAGCATCATCAGTTTAGTAGAAAAGCTACCTCATTTTGGCGGATAAGATGGCCTAACCATTACATTACAAATTTTTATCACATAAAACCAAAAAGCTAAGCAGAGTAGCTAGAACAGAGGACGCCAAAATTAGCAGTTTGAAACGGTTGGTACAAATTATGATCTTAGATGCCCCCAAATAGCTATAAAAATTTCCTAGTTTTATGTTTTGGTAAAATGTACAAAAACACAAAGCAAAACAGCAAATATAAAAATTGAGAAAGGTTAAATTACATTACCAACTATTCGCTCACAAAATCATCATAGCTTAGGCCTTCTGATATACTTTCCAACCCTTTACTATCCCCTGTAAGGCCACAAGTCACCTCAGTCAGTAACCATATACACTGTGATGATCATATATTGACCTAAAACAGTCATTACCATGGGTTTCTCTTTCTTGATTCACCAGAAAATTATCAGCCCCCGATGCCATGAAGGGAGATCTAGCAAAGCTGTCTAGTATATCTGAAACTTGTATGTTCAAGACCACAATATTTAGCAATAAACTCAACTAATAACCATGGATGGAAATTTAACCATTAATAAAAATGTTTAGAGTAATAATGCATTTGAGTATTGACTAGAAATGACGATGTCAATGGATATTAGATCTTTAATTAGTTCCCTGAGTAAGGAAAGCAAGATAGTTCGAGTAGCATGTACTTCCTTTTTTTTGCTCATTATATATTAATTTGATATGAAGTGAAAAATTAAGAATTAGTATCCGAGGTTACTTTTATTTAAGTTTAAAAAAATTAAGATTGTTTTATTATATACATAGAAATCAGATCTATTGTATATAAATAAGTTACTCCAATAGTAACAAGAAAGCAGAGGAGTAAAGAAAGCAGAAAACAGCAGCACGAATGTGCAAAATTGCACCAACTTTGCATCAATATTACAAAATTTTCACCAAAATATCAACCTGTTGTAGGCGTTTAAAATTGCTTCACCTTCATACTTTCAATTTTCCAATGAAATTACTAGTTGAGATATTTTTTATGCAAAGGTAATTTCGGATATATAAACTATGAGGGAGTGGGCAAACCTGAACTCTGCGTGAAGTCAACAGTCAAGTCTGAGAGATTGAAAGTCTGAGGAATCTGACTAAGAAATCCTAATGAAAAAATGTCTGGATCTAGAAGTGGTTCATTTAAGGTTTGCGTGTTAGGCATCACATTTGTAAAATGGGCAACCGAGGCATCCCCAATGGTTGGTCGTTCTTCCATCAAATTGTCATCCACAACAAACATATTTTGAGAACTGCCAGAATATTCAGCTTCCAATTTCACTGTCCCTCCATTTATTCCTTGTATTATACCTACGTCTGAATTTTGAGGCAAAATCATATTTGGTAGTGCATCAATTCTAGTTGCATGAGCAGGCATATCTGCTGCAGTATGCATTGAATTGAACGATGATCCGCCCTTAATAAATGGAATGGAGCTGGCATCAATCCGATAGAGCAGAGTTTCTTGTTTTACAGGGAGCCCTGTGTATGCTGAGTTCTGCTGCACTGTCAAATTAATTGCATCAGTTGATGAAGACCTATTATCTTGATATATAACCCTTTGAACAGCTAAGCACAAAATTTTGACAAACTACACACATATAGTAAAGACTATAAATGGTTTTGAGCAATAGTTATGGCACTAGATGAACGGAAACCTGCTAATCCAGCTTGTCATGTTGACTGGGGTATACAGACAAATGCCCAGATAACTGAGCATCAGTTACAACAAGGTCTTGGAAAAAAACACTGTTCAGAATGTTTGAACCCGACATCCAAAAGTTGACTTCTTAATTATTGTAAAATGACAATAATCATGCCTTAAAACATATGAACACTAATGGGGCCACGTTATCTAAATTGAATTCCAACTAGTAACCCAGGGAGAGCGACAATATAGCTTTCGTACAATTTTGGATGATCTTAATCAGTCAGTACTTCCTCGAAATAGTAATCACATGTTAACATAATCTTCATAGACATTGCCTCCAAGAGTTTCAGACTTTTGAGCGTAAGTTAAAAAGAAAGCTAATCGTATATAAATTCACCATATGTACTAAAAAATACAACGAGATAAGGGTTCACTTTATAGGCTTGGTTTTATCAATAGAAGCGAATTTTCTGTTTGAAATCACCATATATACATATTTATCCTGAAATAAAGGATGTAAGAATAAGACATAAAAATGGAATCCAAATAAAATAATGAATAATTGACCATAATCCTTTGTATTCATAAACATATAGAAGTTGATTTATTGCTGAAATCTATATTCCCCCTGGGCCATCAACCATGCTTTGCATACACCAAAAAAAAATCTGTTCGCTTTGGTGACATTTACTAAGTGGTAGAAATTGAAGATCTATTAAAGATTCTTTGTTTCTGAATTTGACTTGTCTAAATATATAATTGATTCTACAAGAGAAAAATCCTGTCATTTACAGCCCCAAATTTGATGCAAGTGTATCAACTTAGATACAACAGTAGGATATTGTGCAAAAGAAGACCACAAGACCGCTAATATGGGGCATCATTTCCCATCAACAGTTTGTTATATTTTATAGCAAATTAAGTGACATGGAAGAAGTAAGCTTCCAATGTTTTTGCTGGTTTATCATTTCTTAAGAACTAAACCAAGCAGAGTATCATCAAAACCTAAAGATCATAAGAGAGACTTTTTCATAATTGATTTTGTCAATAGAAAAGAGAAATTTAGTAAAATATTTCGACAACAAAAAGTTAAAAACAGCCTTACTTGGTCGAATTTGAGATCCATTAGAGGTAGGTAGTGCAGTTATTCCAGATTGATTGATCTGGTGCGTCATTCTCACCTGTTGCTCAAGCAACCTGTTGAATTCCATAATTTGATCCTTCACCATCAATCTCAAATAATATGCATCAAAAAATTCCCGATTTTCATCTTCAAGCTTTTGCCAAACTGGAATACACGTGATTTAAATTGAGATGACATAAAGAATAGAATCATATCAATAAAGACTTTGCTCCAAAGATCAAGAAAGAGATTAATTGTTGCTTGTTCGCTCAAAGTACTTCCATATTCTAATGTTTCTCATGATGACTTGTCTAACAAAATACGGCAGCAATAATTTTATTGAATGATATTATTTTAGGAATGACATTAAGTGCAATAATTAGGAAATATCGTGAGCAGTAAACAATTCTAGTAAAGCATGTAAACAATGAAACAAAAAAAAAAGGAAAAGAAAGACCCAAAAATTCAAGAAAGAGTATTAGATCCTCGTTAGCTTATAATGGTAGGACGTGTTCAATTACACACAATCATTCAAAAAAAAAAAAAAGGCTTTGACCACAATTTGCATTTATTAATAACATTGATCTCGATACAAACTAAAATTTTAGAATGTAGGCATAAAATTATACACAAGTCATTGAATAAAAACAAGGTTTTTTCCAGTTACCAAGTTCTGTAAAAGCAGGCTCAATCTGCTCTTGATTCAGTAGTGTTTCGAAAACTTCCTGTGGGCTCATGTACAGATGAAGGCATCGTTTTATGAGGTTTTGTACCTATGATCAAAGAAGAAAATAAATGGCCGTATTTTTAGTATTGAAGCATTAGAAAGCACTCAGAGGAGAAATACTTTCAACACCATTAGAATTAAAGAGCTGGTAAAAAAGAACATTCCAGTTGGTATTCCAGTTGGTGACAATGAGTATATTTCAATTTGAAATTTACTTTTCAAACAGTACTGCTTTTCCAAAACGTTTCTATACTCCTAAGTCCTACCAATATCTTATCCAACACATTGGTTTGAGTATATATACAGTCGTTTCAGAGCTTTCTTTTTTATTTTGTAGTACCGGCTCAACAATTTAATATAGACTTTAAAAAATGTGCTAACTTTGTATTTACAAATGTATTCTAAAATTTTCTCGAAGTCATAGCATACAACGAAAATCACTGAAATCCAAATATGGCCAAGCTTAAGGACGAAAAATATGCTCCAGAAAGATAGATGTTCAAAAACCCTCAATATATATTGAAGCTGTTACTACTTAGAAGATTCAAAAGAACACATGGTTGCTGCATTGAAGGCAGGCATAATAATAGCTTTGGTTTCGTTGATTATATATCGAATGACATATCAATCATAAGAAACGCATACTATCAATATGGTACAAACCATGGATATTTTAATTTTTTCTTTCCAAGTAATCCTCTCTAAAATTGTTATGCCATCTATGAAAGACCAACAATGCTTATGAACTTACCAGTTGGATATCTGGATGTGTAACCTGTCTCGCGGAACCACTTGACATCTTTTTGCCACAAAATGATAAGAAAGTATCTGATGCATCCAAATTGAGGGTTTATTTTGTTTGTCTCCAATTGCCCGCTCAAATAATACACTTGATATGGAAGAAAAGCATCAGATTACAATAAATATATGCACATAAGTTTAAATCTCTCTTAATTCCTTTATTTCTCTATATTTTTACAATTTCGAATCTCTTTGTTCTCTTATTCTTAGGAGTCTCGAATCAGAAAATTTAGTTGAGTGGCAGAATTTGTTAGTCCGAGTCAGTTTTGACACCATCCATGGTTGGAAGAAAACACATATCTGAATATTCGAAGTTGTAACGGACTAATTTTGATTAGATCACATGAACCTAATGACATTAAACACATATTTTTCATTAATATAAGCAACAATATTATTCACAGAGAATTAGAGCGAAAATGTTCTCCAGGTTAAATACCAGGTTTTGAAGCAATAAACGATCGACAATGGAAGTCACAGCCACAAGATCGCACCAATTCGCAAGGATCCCTCCTCCATGGCCACCGAAGATTAAACCTTACCCGAAGAAAAAGACAAAAGGCAGCATAATTTAGATCAGAAATCCTTGAACCATCAATAACGAACTAAAACATCCACGAATCAACCACATAACGAACCTCAAAACCACACGAAAACACAAAAATCAAACAAAGAAAGCTCTGTAAATCACAGTTGTACAAGCATTCAAAAACTAGTCGAACTTACCTAATCCATCGAATTGGATTTCCAGAAAGCTCACAACTCTCAAGAGAGAGAAAAAGCTTCTTAGAGAGAGAGAGAGAGAGAGAGAGGAGCCTTTCGTCTAGAAACTTTTTCTGAGCAAGTAGCTGCTTTCATTAAGTTCAGTGCTTCTCCATTTTATCTTTTTCTTTTTAAATAATGATTGTAAAACCAGTGAGATCCTGCCACGTGGACCTCGGGGGGCAAGGATTGAAGGAGAATCTCTTCCAAGGGTCAACCGGTCAACCTCCTGTCAAACTCCTTACTCACAATTTAGTTAATTATAAATTAATAATAATTATTATTAAGGGAATGATAAAATGTAATTTAAATATTAATGTTTGGATTTACATATTAGATTTTAAGATATTTTTTTGATATCTTAAAATTTAATTGTCATAAATTTGGATATTGCTTTCAATTTAACTGTTAAATCCAGTACATGTATACTATATTTTTTATTTAATTATGTGTTTTAACCTGATTTTTAATTCCCTCTAACGATTTATAACTCGATTTCAAACTATATCAATCTATTCTCTGCCGATTTCAAACTGTGTCAAGAGATCGTCAAAATTTAGAATCGGGTTGGAAAATCATCGGAGAGTTTAGAAATCAAGTTAAAACATCTGATTAAATGAAAAACGTTATAAAGACTTGTTAGATTTAATGGATAAATTAACAATAATGTCCAAATTGCTAACAGTTGAAAGGTGAAAGTTTTATTTGTAAAAAAAAAATAAAGAGTTTAAGATTTAATATATAAATAATCTCAAATATTAGTGTCTAAATTGCATTTTATCCTAAAGTGAAATATGAATCACGAGCTCAAGGGTCACTCGCAGTTGATATTTTCAATTATTTTTTGAATAAATTAAACTATAAATATCACATTATTAGTAGATCAACTCATATGTTATAAAAACTGTTAAATTTGTCACGTGAGGTTATTATTTTTTTAGCATAAAGTGCGATTTAGCCCCTGAACTTATAGTTCATGGACAATTGATAAAATTCGTCTAATATTTCGTGTTTTTCATTTTGATCATTTTAACTTACCCTGGTTATCTTGATTTTTCACATGCACTCGATATCACAAGCAATTTCGAAAATTAAAAGACAGTCTAACTAAGATATGTGTTAAAAAACAAGTGCATTTTACCCTTTTTTTAGCATAAACCTCAGACGCTCCAGTGTTTATGATTATCTTTCTTTTTTTATTTATGAATAATGTTATATTTACTAACGTGACAATATTATTACTTATTTTCATTATTTGTAATAGTCAAAATAATAAATTACTAAGTTTGAGGTGTATAATGTACTTGTCTCAAATATAAAACTTTAATCACATTTTTTGGTGTAATTTAGTAAATCCCCAAAATTATTTTGGGATAGTTGTTTATCTTATTTTATAGTTAGTTGGATTACTAGAAAAAGAAGTGTTAGTATTTTTTATTATATTAAAAATACATAATATAATTTTATTAATAGAACAATTTGGTAATCCAACAAAGATTTTAAATCAAATTAAATTAATTATCCGACAATAAGAACAACAAGTGCATCAAGCAATTCCATATTCAGATTCACCTTGATCCATCAATAGCATTTAAAACTATGCCCATTTTGGGGTACAATGCTCGTCTTTTATTGGAAGTTCCTACCTAGATTATGCCTTAGTCTTAAATTGGAAGTTCATACCTAAGTTTTAAGGTTGAGTTTAATCGAGTTTTGTTTGATTTGGGTTGGGTTTAGGGCGAATCATGAGTTATTTTTAAATTTAAGTTGGGTTTGAATATACTTTACATCAAATTTTGTAATTCATAGTTTGGTTTGATTTGGTTGTAACGATCTTTTACACCCAATTTTATGAACTGAATTGAATTGTTTTTTATAATTCTTTTATCTTAAGAATCAGTTACGGTTTATATGAGAGTGGGAGCCAGGCCGATTCAAGTTTTTTCTGCATTTCGTAGGGGTGGAAATCGGTTCTGTTCGAACCGAGTAACCGAACCGAATGATTTTACTCGGTTCAGTTCTGTTTTAAAAGGCAAAAAATCGAGTTTAAAACTAAACCGAATATAACTGAAATCTTCGGTTCGGTTCTTGGTTTTGATGAAAAAAAACTAAGTAAAACCGAACCAAATCGAAATAAACCTAAACCAACTCATTTAACCTAACTCTAATAATCAAATATTTACTATTACACTTTGCAATTTTTTTTACAAATTTTTCATAAATAATAAAATTATAATCTATTATTTATATGATTCTAATTTATCATGATATAATATAAATATTTAAAATAATAAATTATATGAACTAACAAATAAATGACACATAAATATCATATCAAATATTGTCTATACTATTTGAAAATCGAAAAACTAAGAAAATCTAAATTTTTTGGTTTTTTTCAAAAACTGAACCAAAAAAACCAAAAACCGAATTGAGATAAACCAAAAACCGAGGTTTGGTTTTTTGTCGGTTTTTCAATAGATTCGGTTCGGTTTTGATTTTTTATTTTCAAAACTGAATCGAGTTAGTTCGATTTCAATTCACTATAAAATCAAACTGAACCGAACTGATTTCACCCTATTTTGGGTCTGTCTACCCATCCTTAGTATGGCCTCATATTCCTTTAGTTGTATTTTTTCAATCTAATATTCAAATTATACGATAATGTTATAACAAAATAAAAATCATGGATTATTGCATTGGGTTTATCTAAGATTTTCTTTTTGGGTGGGCGTGGAGATGGCCCAAAATTGAGGCCCAATCTCAAATCTAGTGAGAAGAATCCTAATAATCATAACTTGAAAGCTAATATTATTTGAAGTTTCATCTTATTTAGATTGAGTTAAAAGGACATTCGTTTTATACGGGGAGGTTTGTACTTGTACAAAAATATATAAAATTATATATTTGAAAACACAGACGTTATTTTTATTAACGTTCATAGATTAATAAATATTCTTATTAGGAATCAGACGTCTACTTTCATGTAAAAGGGTATAAGAGGATGTTTGTTCATTTTAATACGAACATTCGCTTATGTGTAAATGGATATATGCAGACATTTGTTATAAGTACAAACGTCCGCCTATATCTAAAAGGGTATAATTGGATGTTCACGGGTGGCGCAGATGTCTAAGAGACGTATTTTGACAGAAAACGTGACAGCGATATTTGCATCATTCATTTCTCATAATTTAGTGTTTTATTTGTTAGCAAAAATTGTTTAGTGATTGTCTTTGTCACTGATACCATAGTAGAGTGGTTGTTTTATCTGATCTTGAACTGTCTTCGTCGTAAAGACGAACCGTCGAATTGCATGCTCTAAAATGTAAAAATTAGCAAAGTTGAAAATTATTTTCATTAGGGAAATTGAAATTTTGTTTTTATTTTTATTTTTATTAAACCAGGACAGCAAAAATTGGACCACAAATAATTTCCCTGTAAATTTGTTTGTATACATGGAAGCATCATCGTCTCTCTACATTCTACACAGCAAGTATTTATCAGAAATTACAGAGAAAAATGTGAAAAAAAAGGTTATTACAGATTTAAATTAGAAAATTTCATTGAAAAAATAATTTTTAATTTGATTTTTGGTTTCCATCGTTGATCAGATCACAGTGGCAATGCCACTGTATCTGGGTCGTGTTCTTTCAGGGGAAAGACCTTCTTCCATGGCCTTCCTCTTATTACTCGCCTGTTTTTGTTCTAGAAATTGACAGTTCATCTCTGATTCATCGCCATTTTCTTGTTCTTGATCCTTCGATCTGGTTTTCATCATGTGGGGTTTCAGCCTGTTCATGTCTGAGAGTCTAACTGGTTTCAAGAAAAATTCTTCTGCTCCTTCCTCCAAGCATCTGTTCATGAATGGATTGTTAAAAATGGAACAACAATAATTCAGTATGATCTGTCGATGCTGTAACTAGGATTAATTCGTCGATCTGGATTCATATCTACCTGGTGATTCTTGAAGGTACATTCTCCGACGACATTATCACTACCGGTATGTTTCTCAAGGATGAAGATTCCTGGAAAATCAGAGAAAAAATGAAGAACAATGTGAGAAATCCTCTAAATTAAGATAATTTCATGTGTAAGCTCAAAGGGTAGGATCCAAATGCTTCGCGCTGAGAGGGAAAATAATGTTTGGAAGACGGGAAAGTTGCCGGGAAAATTGAAGGGAGAGAGAAATCCAAACGGACCTTGATTTTCTTGAGCAAATCGTAGCCTGTCATCCCCGGCATACAGTAATCTGTGATGATAAGATTCACTTCCACTTCCTGAAAAATCACAAAACTCAAACCAATTAACAGAAATTCAAGGAAAACAAACTGAGATTTCGCCATTTTCATGACATTTTCAGAGCGGAGAAGGAAAAGAAGGTTCAGACCTTATGTGATGAAATCGAAGGAATAATTGCGTTGGTTTTATCATCTTGATTAAAACCCAGAAATTCCAAAGCTTTAGAACCAGAATCAACCGTGGTGACTGTTAAGAACAAAGACGAAAAAACAACAATCAAATTTTCCAGCTCCGACAATCATTTTCCTGCTAGCCAAACAGAAAATTTACCATGATACGACGAGGTCTTGAGCAGCCTTTCTATCAGTTTTCTATCAATAAGACAATCATCAACGGCCAAAACATGAAACTGAGATTCAGCAGCTAGACCCATCACAGAAAAACAAAGAACCCACTAAAAATCAGAGGAAAAAGAAAGAAGAAGAGAAATGGGGAGAGAGCAGAGGCGCTTCAATGGCGGAAGGAGAAGAAGAAGAAGAAGAAAGGAGGAAGCTTTATCGAGGATAGAAGAAAGGGGAGGGTGTTGAAATAAGACCCACCATAATCTACACTAGAGCAAGCCAGATCCGAAGAGATTTGGTCTGAAATCTGCCAAATTATGTAAAGTTGGATGAAATTTTTGAATTGAAAGGCAAGCAAAGGAGGAAAGGAATTAAAAAAGGAAAAGAAGAAGAAACAACAAATCCAATAAAATAAGGGAAACAAATCCTGATGAATATTTTTCAAGTTGATGGGAGATGGGTTGGCTTTTATTTATACAGGGCTGGCAACACACCCACAAATGGGAAAGTGGAGAGAGAGAGAGGAGAGAGAGAGGAGAGAGGGAGGAGGGTAGAGAGAGAGAGAGAGCGACCCTCATACTTCCCATGGGAAAATTCTCAAGTTTGATTTATTATTTTGTATTCTTAGAATCGTCTCTTGATACCATAATTCATTCCTTCGATAGTAAATAATCAAAATAATAAATCATATATATTAATTAATGAATAGTTGTTATAACCTCTTGTCTCCACAAAATGGTTCAATATTTTGTGCTTTAAAAATTAAGTCCACACAATTTGTAAAGTTAGAGCATGAGTGAGTCAGTTTGGTCCGATTATGAACTCTCGACTCTTAAATTTTGGACTCGAGACTGGAATTGTTAGGTTTTCGAACCGGTATTCAGTCATGGTTCGGTTCTAAAATAAAATAAAATAATATTTTTAAAGTATATACATTTTTAGTTGATTTGGACTCATTTTTCGAGTTTTGGGTTGGGTTTAGACCTACGAGTTAATTTGTGGTTTTGAGCCAAATTTAAATCGGAATTGGGTTGAATTTTTGCCCCACAATTTACCACAGTTTGGTTCAGTTTTCATGATTTTTGACATCCAAAACCGTAAGCCAAATTGTGACTCACGATTCTACTACATCCAAAACGGGTTCGATTCCTATATGGGTGAGAACACCAAAATGTGATTCGCTCTAGCTTTTGTCCACCTCTAACAATTTTGTTATCGAGTCCTACCTCAAAATTCTTATATTAGTACGAATTAGACCCTAAATTTTGAGATATTGCACTCTGACTCTTCTAATTGATTCAACATTCTACAATTTTATCTCTTCTTGCAGGATTATTTGTCACAATCATCGTCGTTCAGGAGCTCAATATCCTCACCGGTCACATTGTTACGTACCAATTTTCAATTTGCGGGTTTAAGTTCTTGCATGAGGAATAATACAATATTCACAATCTCTTGAGTTATCCTATTTTTCGTTATGAAATTATCGAACCCTGATAATCTTACATCGTAAAATAACTTTTGAACATTACATTATAATTTTGAATAATTTATCGCTCCAAAATTCAACTAAAACCATGTAATTTTTAATTTTACTCGCGTACGACGAGAGAAATATTCTAATTTTATACTATGTGATATCGTATACATGTCCTGTCGTTATTATATGTAATATGTTATTTTAAATATTTATATTACATTGTTAATACCTAACAAGTAACAAATGCTACACAACTTAGAGTATATCATTTCTTTTTTGAATTTACAATACCATTTTTTTTATAAATGAAGTTAGATTATAGTAATAAAAATAAAAATAATAATGTATTAATAAATAAAAATAAAATCACGTAGTTATTGATTACTTAATATTTCGTGTGACGAGCATCTCCCCAAAATTATTAAGACTTTATTATTTATTTAATATTTCTGCTATATTTAATTGAATTTGTTGCATTTAGGAACGAAAAATATAAGAAATTAATTAGGATATACAAAGGTAAAAATAATTTAATTAATAAATATTAATGAGGTCGAGCTTCCATTCATTCCTGGCCATTTATTCTCGTTGAAAGACGTTCGTCTCTTCATCCGGTGACCAACATAGATGTTTCTCTACCTTATAATGGCTCCAATAACACCCTTCTTCGTGAATCAGCCTTGGACGTTATTCGTCGTTGAAAGACGTCCGTTGTTGATCCATAAACGTTCCTGTTAGACGGTCCTTGACATTTTAAAGCTAAAAATATGACTGTAACGTTTGCCTCGACCTTTTTTGACTAGAAATATAACTGTGGGATTAATATCGTTCATTTCTCATAATTTAATATTTTAATTATTCACAAAATTTTTTAAGATTATTTTGTCCTTTTTTTTTTTTTTAATTCAAAACTTTGAAAAAGAAAAACAATGGGAAGGCTGAATCTGAAATCAATCGTGACAAGATTTCTTAAAATTATGATATTATTAAAATTATTAAAATCTAAATGAAATTTTAGAATATTGAAAAAAATCAAATTATTTATTAAATTAAAAAAAGGAAAAGGGGAGACATGGCATGGGAAAGGGTACAACTATAGACATATGGTTTGATAGAGAATTGTTTTTATTTCCGATGGCTAAGATTCCCCGACACATACTTTTAATTCATTGTGCAATCTGCCACACACACATTATAATCCAATCCACACTCTTCTCCATTATAATTCATACCCATTTTTGTGGACCCTTTTTCATAACCCTTTATTTACTAGGATTAAAATAAAAATATATGTGTGTGTTGAAAATCGAACTCTAAATTGAAAAAACAAATCCGCAAAAATGGAATACCGAGATTTATGTTAAAAATTTTTACGGAGAAAAATCAGGAGTAGAGGAGAAGTTCACTGTGATCAAATTAAGATATAATTGAGTTTTGTGACTCAAGTGACAATACATTGTGCAATGTAAAAACCACGAATTCAGAATACTGGATTATGACAATTTTCGTTTTCAAAGAAATTTCGATGCAAAGAACAAATATGTAAAACTCCAATGAAAATAACATCATCTTCCACAAATTTCCCTAAAAGGTCAATTCAACATTTGATACTGACTAATTTTAAACACTGCTTAAACTTGAGAGAGATACTTGAAGAAAAATCTCATCTCCTCTATGGTATCACCAAACTATCAGAATTGTCACAACGAAATGCATCTGGATATGTTGACAATTCTCCATTGGAATCATTACTCTCGAACATGCATAATCCATTGAACTAGTTTTACCATAACCTTCCTCTTAAGTCTACATCTGACGATAGAAATCTAAAGTGAAACTAAAACTAATGACAATGTGGTGATGACATCACCCTAAACATCTGTAATAGTCAGACATAACGACTCTGATGTAGATCTATATCTCAACTTAAATTTCACCTGAAAACTTGACTTTTTCCAAGTTTTCTCAAACAATACTTTAGAAGGTGTATTAAAAAATTTAGTCGTTTTATTACCAGCTATTATAGAACCCCTGCTACACATATAAATTTGCAAACTTTTTGTGTCTCTTTAACATTATAAGAGCACTTCTACTGATCTTCACAACTTTACCTACAATATTATACTTGTATCCTTTCAAATTAAGAGTACCAACAAGATTATATTCTTCTTCAAATCAGGAACATGTCGTACATTACCCAATGTCCTAACAACTCCATCAAATATTCTCATTCTAACGGTATCAAATATCTTCCTTCTTCCCTTTCTCCTCTTCTGCGATGGTGGGTGGTAGCCTCTAGGGTTCCTCCTTCTTCGAGGAAGAAGGAAGGCGACTCAACCGGAAAAGAATTTCCTTTTTTTCTCTTTTTCCAAAATTGTAACTTCCGAAGAAAAAAAAAACAAACCCCAAAAAATTGTTAGACCCAGAGTACAAAAAGTCTCTTCATAACGCCTTAAAGAGTAAAAAAAAATTTGCTTGTCATTTTTTTTTATAATAATAACATGTCAATTATAAAATTCATGTCTTTAAAAATCATTTGCATCGGAAGTCTATAAAATTAAAACTCATTTAAAACATAGTAAAAATCCAGTGAAATAAGCATCAATATCTATGAATAAAACTAAATGTTAAAACATAACGAGCATAAATAATAAAAGTCTTTCATTTTAAACCTTTATTTACTATCCTTTCAATACTCATGGTCAATCTCACTTCAAACAGTGCGTCAGCTTTCCTATGAGTATACATCTTCAACTACCACCATTATTAATTTGTTTCATTAGGTTCTTCGAAGACTTCATCTTCACCTATATCACAAAGTTTAAACTATGAGTCTAACGTTTAGCAAGAGATACATAAAAATGTATAAACATGAAATCATGAAATGTAGTTCATAAGAAAAATCATATTTTTTTCAGTCAACAATCTTTCT
Organism: Begonia loranthoides; assembly: GCA_022433065.1. NCBI lineage: Eukaryota > Viridiplantae > Streptophyta > Magnoliopsida > Cucurbitales > Begoniaceae > Begonia > Begonia loranthoides. The sequence continues at coordinate 14,519,550 of CM039476.1, read as the reverse complement.
TTTTCTTTCACTTTACAGTTCAATCGTTGTGGGTAATTCACTATTGAGGAGAGAGTGACACCATTAGGTTCACCTCATACGAGATAGTCAACTCGAACCCTGCCTATAACGATCATTTACGTTTATTAGATTTCTTATCTTTCTTAAATGAATGCATGAAACGTACGTATAACATGAAACATCAATTTAGTATGCATAAAATAATATACAATAAACTGAAGAAAAAAAAATCCTCGATCGACGTTATAAAATATGAACAGAAACCAAATAATAGACATGACAGTTATTCATTAGTATCTCAACGTATCTACCAGACAACCACCAACATGGGTCCTCAACTCATAGTTTAACCTAAATTACCAGGTAACATTTGTGAGCATATTTTCCAAAAGCAAACAGTCCATAAATATCTCAGTATAACCACACAGTTTCTACCTTACCCTAGCACCTTGTGATGTATACCAAATGGTCATACGACAAAACATCTCTTACCTATGATTTTTAGCAGAGTCGTAAAACTCAATTCTTACAATTGGCAGGATACCCTTAAAACCTAACAGGGAGACAAGTTATTAAAAGAAAAATGTGGAACATGGGATTCCACAATAAAATTCCGTGGAAACCATATCCTATGCATGATCGATTCCTAACAATCCAGAGAGTTAGATCATAGCTCGCACGTATTCTGGAAATATCTCGTTTAAAATCTGTTTGCCGAGCAACGGACGTGTAAACTGCTGTAGAGGACATTCGTTTCAACCAATTCAACTAATAGCAGTAAGCCATGTTAGCCCTTATTCTTAAATTTGTAGTCGCCAAAGCCACCGCAGATGCCAATCCTTCCATGGAAGCCTACGCTGTGCGGATTACCAACGTTTTCGTTAAATCCTTACTTTCAAACGATGTTGTTCCATCGCTTAAGTTCGCTGCCGTGAAAATGCATTATCTCATAAAACGACGACATTCCTTCATTTAATACCAATTGTTGTCGTGAAAACGCGCTCCATAACCTAAATGACGGCGTTCAACTTAAATAACTTCCTTCCACGCAACATCTTTCCCTCTCACGGAAGAATATTTTCCTAATCTAACGGTTCATGTTCTATCATTACATCCAAGTCTTAAGGTCTCTCGTCCTCCTACATCTTTGCGGTGTCCAACACTTCCGCGGGAGCATATTTTCCAATCCAACTCGATCTCAGTCATTCCATGACTTCATCCAACGGCTTCTGACTCATTCCGTTCTTTCCTCCACTTGCGGGATAAATAAACCTCACAAAATGGCGATGTTTTCCTTCTACAGAATAGTCGTCGCGGTTAAGTTTCATTTCTTAGATTATTTGCCTTAAAAGTCGGATTCCTAATTTATTTATTTACTTTATAATTTATAATATTTTATAAAATACTCAATATGTAAAATTTTTCAAATTGGGAGACAAAATATTTTTTATTAAATTCTAAATATCACATTACATAGCTAAAATTATTGTACGAAAAAAATCTGGGTGTTACACTTAGCATCGCTATGATACCAATTGTAGAAAATCGAATGCTAATATGAAAAAGAAATACGCAAAAACTGAGATACCAAGATTTACGTAGAAAACTTTTATGAGAAAAAATCACAGGCATAGGAGAAATTCAATATGATTAAATCAATGTACAATTGAGTTTTGCAACTCAAACAACTATATATAGAATAATGTAAAAACTCTAATATTAAATATGAATATGACCTAATCTAAATAAAATTCGGTGTGACATAAAATTTAGGGTCAAGTTCGGATGAGTTTTGTAGGGTTTAAGTCGGTCTTGAGTTGAATCACATGTTAATTTTACGTTAGGGTCGAGATTGAATTGTGTTTGATCCAGATTTTGTTATCCACAGTTCTGTTTGGTTCTAACAATTTTTGCATCCTAAATTGTTAACCGTAGAAGACAATTCTTCTGTATTAGAAATCAGTCCCAATTCTCGCAACTTTAAAAACGAGACCCAACTAACGAACCCAATATTTTAAATTGAAATGTGATTATGATATGGTCTTGCCCACTCCTAAATGTTACTTGATAATCTATGCATTAATAGGTCACTAGTCATTTGATCCTCTTGTCATGAATTTATTGTCATAGCATTTATGCTTAGATCTAAAGTTTACCCCGACATAACTTTATTGGACACAAACTTGAATGTGTGAGTTATATATATTATTTTATTTTATTTATAAAACTTATAATGATTGATTATTTATTCTAAGATAGTAAAATAAGATGTTAGACATGATAACATTTGATGTGGAGTGAACGATATTAGAATTTAATTTGTGAAAAGGGGGGAATATAGTTTAATTTAAGAAAATAGTTGTTCCTTTAATGTCAAACATTATCATGGTATTTATATTAATAAAATTTTTTATTTTATAATTTTATTTGACTAATTAAACTTGATATATTATTATAATAAAAAGTGATTTAAAATTAAATTGGTTTTTAAGATTGAAAAAGAAGCTCTTGGATTTGCTTTTATTAAATTACTTTTATTATATTAATTTAATTATGTGATTCAAAATATTCCAATATATTGCCTTAAATTAATCTTTTTTTTAAAATTAAACTCTTATACTAAGTTTGGTCAAAATTGTGCCTTTTCATTTAAGGTTCATAGTAAAGCTTGTAAGAAACTACATAAAATGTGATTGAAATCGTATTATATTTGGACCACATTGGTGGATAGACATTAAAAAATTATTTAAAAAAATAAATTATTATTTTGATAATAATTATAACGTAACTTCCTCATAGATCGTAATGAATTTTTAAGTCATAATAAATTTTGTGTTCGGATATTTTTTTTTTGTAATTTTTATCATAATTTCTAGTAACATTTGTGTATAAAATTAGGATTTATCTCCAATGATTATCATTTTATTCACCTTCATATAATTTTTTTTTAATTTAGTTGAGTCTAGGGTAAATTAATCGACTTATATGAGCGAGGATAGTGACAATAGAGTAAATTTTTATTTATTGGCATATTGTAACGACAAATTTATATTAAATAGCAGAATGCTTTATAGCACACATGAATTCCTTTTAGATTTTTAGCCATGTTTGTCTTCCTCTTTGTGACCCCTCCATATTCCCCTCTTTCCTTTCATTTCACTTTGTCTTCCATTATCCACCACTTTTTCAATCCAACTTAACGTCGGTTTAAGTGATTTCCTAATCGCCGGCGAGAACTGCCAGAACGGTCGTCACGACACTTCTAGTATATCAAATTTTCTAAAAGAGACAGCAGACCCAATGTACTCTCGACCCTCACATCCATGTTTTAAAGGGTGATATTATATGTACCCTATAATCAAAGAGAGCGAAAGATTCACTAGTTCATCCAATGAGCAGATCAAATGATTTTTTTTTCCTTTTAGTTTTATCGAAAAGAATGAAAGAATAAAATGGGAAAACTATAACTTTATTTTTTATTTTTTTTTATTAATGTTAATTGAATTTAATAATTAAATGTGTTAAATAGAAATTCTAAATAACCGAATAGTCATTTTATTATTTGATTTTTTTTTTTTGCTCAACTTGCAATATTCAATGAATTAGATTTTTTCAAACTTAGCTCAAACTATCAAGTTGGTTTAATTCTGCCACTTTATACATAAATGTTTAAGAATTACTTATATATAACTTGTCAATATCTTTTATTTTAATAATTTAAAAAAATACATTTTAGCTTTATGCTATTTCCATTTGGGTAAATCATAAATGGTCCCCCTCTCTCTTGCCTATCTCTCTTAACTAGGCTTCTATTTGGTGGTCCTCCTTGACTCAATGGATATATTTGAAAATATTTATTTGTTTTTATATTTTCAATGATTAATTAATAGATGAATTGACATTAATTATTTTGTATTTAATTATAACAACCATAAAGTGAATAATTTAAATAATTTTATAATTATTGTCAATAACAATAATTTTGAGGTCAATGTCAATAAAATGAAAATATTGTTGACCATCTCACCAAAAAAAAAAAAGAATTTAGACAAAAATATATGGTGGACTTTAATGTGTTCATCGTTTAAAGACAGTTTAAATAATTATTATATAATTTATTTTGACATACCTTTATATTTGAATTTATAAAATCTTTTTATTTTTATTTTATGATAAAATAAATAATATCAAATTTCAAATCATATTGTTTGGTTGCATGTATAGTTTTCCTCTCCCTATTATATTTATTGACTAATAACACCTAATACACTCAAATATTGACATAAAACAAAGAAAGAAAAATTAATAAAATAACTACTTAATTATTATCACTAAATAATTTTTGTTAATAAATAAAATATTAAATTAAAAAAAAAAACGATGCATATATCGTTGTCATGTTTTCTATTAAAAATTTAATTTTTTTCACAACGAAAATGTGTCATCCTCGACGGAGAATACTCTTTTTTTTTTGTAGTGGAAAGAATATTTTTTGCAGTGAAAAATATATCTTCAGTAGCGAAAAATATATTTTCAGCAAAGAAAAGAGTATATTCCAACTAGTTCCTCCAACTTTTTTAAAAAAAATTGATCTTAAACTTTTGACCGTGCGCGAATTGAATATTTTCTCATAAAATCTGTTAAATTCATTAAGTATATAACACGTCATGGGCAGATTTTTTTTTGACACAAAACTTGAAATTAAATGCGTCGATTACTAAGTGGATAACCCAATTTAGTTCAGGTGTTAAATTACACTTTATCCCGATAAATCATTAGTATTTAGACTATTCTCCTACCATGTTCAATAATTTATTTTGGAAGTTTGTTAAGCGAGGAAATGGTAAAAGAAAAAAGAAGAACTTAAATTATACTCGATTTAAACGGTATAAAATATTGGGGTAAAAATGGGTTAGATCTAAGAGTAATGTAGAAGTGCTTGAGCAGGTGCAACCAACTGGAAATGATACAATGAACATGAAAGCTAAGAGTATTAAATCTAAGAGATATGGTTTAGGGCTTTGAAATCTTTTGAGATCAAGAAAACAATTATTTAAAAGATTTGGATTTGTTGTTTTTTTTAAACTATATGACATTAAATTATTTCCTAAAAGATTGTCACTAAAATAAAGGTAATCAAATGTGTTTGCTCAATAGTACAACAAAATTTATTAAATATTTCTTTATTTTATTTTATTTTTTGTTGCATTAATATACTCATTTTCAGGTTATCTTTTGGCAACTTTTCGTTCCGATGCATCTTTAATTTTAATTCTTTTTCATCGTACCTAAATGACTTACTTATTAAGATTCATGAACCTAATTGTCATCGTTGTGTGGATAAAATGTCAACTTCGTGAACAAATTAAGATGTTAAAGACATTTTATCTCGTTTTTTAAATTTTATTTATATAATTCTAATTTATATGGTTTTATAAAATTGTTTTATAGGCATTAAATTTTAAGCGCAAAAAGTTTTAAGAAAAGAAAGTCGACGTATATATTTCATCCATACAAACTCTTTTATTATTCTTTTTAAAGATCACTGTAACGACGAGAAAGATTATGCATATGTACAAAAATCGATAGATAATATCTAAATCTAGCGAATCAACCAAGATCGGTTTGCTAATGCAATGCCCTAATAATAAGATGCAAATTTTAGATGTAGCCGAATGATACAAACAGTTTCATAACTGGAATTAGTGCGTTGAGTTTCTTTGTATTACTATCCATTATAAATAAATGATTCTGAAATTTAATTATGGGATTTTTCTCAAAACCTTTCCCATTATCAAAATCAATCTCGTTAAAAAAAAATCGGATGAATCCACCCAGGACAATTAATCGTAGATTACAATCAAAATAATTGTATATATTGAAATAATAGGCAATAATGGTGCATCAAATGAGTTTGATCCTTTCCTCTTTTTTTTTTAATACATTTTTTTGATGATGAAAGTAAGGACATTCGAAAGAACATAGGAGTGAAGAAGGAATAGTAAAAGAGGAGAAAGAAGAAGATGAGAATGGTCCCCAAAAAATCTCTTAATCCAAAGAAAGATTTTGTGTCCAAAATGAATACACTCAAAGTTTGGCCAACAATGATTCTTGCCTTGTTTTTCCTCTTGTGGGTCACTCCTTTCTTCCCTCCTTTGTTTTTCCCTATCACTTCCCAAAGGGATAAGGCCCCCTTGTGATGTGGGGTCTCCCTCTTCCATGCCTTTGCTTGTGAAGTAATCAAACATGATCCATAAAATAAAAAACAAAGAACCACCACAGAAATTTACGCGAAAAATTTAATAAAAAGAAAAAAGAAACTAAAGAAATTGAAATACAAAGAAAAGTTTGTGTGACAGTAAATATATAATAAAAAAATCCTTAAAAAAAGTAGGTCAAAAATATAAAATAAATAAGATTTATATGATCATAGGCTCGAGAGAAAAATACAACTTATTAGCTTGATCCTTTTGTTATGACGAGAGATTTTTGGAATAAATGTATAATTTTATTTTATCACTTTTGTTATGTCACAAACTTTCTAGATTAGTTTGAAAAGATTGGGGTCATCCAACTCCAACAATTTGCATAGATTTATTGTGTATGGATGAATTTTTATTGGCCCCAATGTTCGGATGATTTTACGAAACTTGAACATTCCAACTCACGAGCAAAAATAATTAACTCTTCGATGTCATGAACCATAACCAAGAGTAGGGATGATAATTAAAAAAAAACTCTATAAAAAACTCTTAGGTTCAAAATACTTAAGCTTCACGCTGCTTCACGCTAACAATGCCTAACTAGCGTATGAGATGCGCGTTAAGCACGTCACAAACCACTCTTTCATGCATGTAAATTAAAAATAAAAAACTTTGATCCAAAATTCATGAACAAGATTGTTAAATTGAGCTTAAACAAGTGCTATTTGAGAAATCTAGGTTGATCAGTTTGTTTAATACGCCTAGAATCATAATTAACACATATTCAAAAACTTAAATTTAGGCATGAGACATTTAAAATTTTAGAATTTTCTGATTTTGAAACTCTATTCATGCATTTGTGTACATATAAAATGGTATGTACAAACATATAACAAATATATCCACATATATGACCCATTTATGTAATTATAAGTCAAAAACATACTTATATACATACATAAATACATGTGAGTTAATTTGATTAGTATGTAATTTAAAGATCTAAACACTCATTGAATTATTTATTTATAAAGAAATCTTGTTAGTTGTTATGATTTGAGTCAACCTCAGTACATTGTCAAATCAAACACTTTAATTAATATTTAATAATTTCGATTGCTAATATTCTCTGCTTGTAATGATATCATTTGAAGCTTGGTGTATTGTTGGTTTATGAAAAATCAACTTTCAAAGCTTGGAGAAACTCAAAAAATAATTAAGAGGTTTTTATTTTTATATTTTATATTATGGTATTGGAATTTTATTTTCTTTTTAATGAAACTTTAATACACAAAAATTAAAATAAAAATAAGGGTAAATGACAAATCAATCATCGTGGTTTAAGATCAATGACAAGTCAACCACTATGGTATTTTTTTTAACAAGTTTACCATTGGAGTATGCAAAAATAACAAATCCCACATCGCGGTAACTTTCTCCATTACCAAGTTGACGGCAGACATGTGTCTCACATTAAAACTACGAAAAAATGCACTGATCGCATAAAACGCGGTCTCTCCGCGTAAAAATGCGGTCTGTCGAATCAGTTACGCGGTCTCTGGGCAAGATGAGAGACCGTGTCTCGAGAAACCGCGTTTTTAAGCGGTCTCTCCTCTTGCCCAGATATCGCGTAAAAACGAGGTCTCTCGAGTCAGGAGAGAGAGCCGCACAATTGTGCGGCGTTTGGAGAGAGAGAGAGAGAGAACAATTATTGTGTGACAGACCGTACAATAATGCGGTCTCTCAAAAGAGAAAGAGAGAGATTATTGTGTGAGAGACCGTACAATAATGCGGTTTCTCAAAAGAGAGAGAGAGACCGCACAATAATGCGGTCTCTCAAGAGAGAGAGAGAGAGAGCCCTCTCTCTCTCTCTTTAGAGAGGCCGCACAATAATTGTGTGGGCTCTCTCTCTCTCTCTCTCTCTCTCTCTCTCTCTCTCTCTCTCTCTCTCCCTCCCTCCCTCTCTCCCTCCTGACTCGACAGACCGCATTTTTACGCAGTCTCTGGGCAAGAGGAGAGACCGCATTTTTTTGTGGTCTCTCCTCTTGCCCAGAGACGGCATAAAAACACGGTCTCTCCTAACTCGACAGACCGTGTTTTTATGCGATCTCTCATCTTGCCGCGATTTGTTGATTCTTCCATCTAAAATAGGAAAATCAGAGTCGCTCTCAGTGTTCTGGAATCGCAGATCATCAGCCATGGACGTGGGGTTGTTCTGTTTGGTTTGAAAATCCATTTGTTTCATCTCGTTTGCATTAGGCGACTCATTATCAGTTTCGGCTTCTGATTCGGCATTCACTGGGGTTGAATTTTGTTGTTTCCTCTTTGATTGAGCTCGACTGTTCTGGAACCAATTGTAAACAGGTTGATTTGTTTAATCCGTTCCTCATGACCAGAGATCCCGATTTTCACAGTCTCTGGTCTGTGAGACCACCGGAATGGGTCAATGGAGTTTTTTCTCCAGCATAGAGTGTGTATGAATGGGTACTTGAAAAGAACGGCCAAGAGGAAAGTGATGACGGGAAAGGCAGTTTGTAGATGCAGCAGCCAAAGTTGCAGAAGTGGAAGCGAGAGCAACTCCATTAACATCTAAGCTTATAGTTATCCTGCAATTTCAAATTTCATCCCTTTTACACACTACTTCTCGTAGGCCGTATCATTCGCCCCAAAATAAAAACGACATACCCGAATAATGAGGTCATGAAAATCTTGCAGAAGGTGGTGAAAGAAAAAGGAGGGGCATTTTTCCTGAACCAAAAAGAAAGAACGGAAGATTATCAATTCAATCCATTAAAGTTACCAACTTGGGTTTTCTTCAATGGAAGAAAAGAAATCTTACTTTGCTGTGATCATCATTCAAGCAATCTATGCTGGAATGTTCCTGCTCTCCAAAGCAGCTTTTAATGGTGGAACGAACTACTTTGTTTTTGTTTTCTACAGACAAGCGACACCACAATTCTATTAGTCCCACTTGCCTCGAGAGACTGCGTAAAACGCGGTCTCACTTGATGCGAGAGACCCCATTTTTATGCGGTCTCTCCTCTTGCCGAGAGACCGCGTAAAAATGCAGTCTCTCCTGAATATCGAACATCGTAATTATACTTCTCAGTTTTGGGCCCTAGAGTATTCCAAGTGGATGTGGGGTACTGGGATTGTAGTTGATTCAGCTCTGGTTCCTGGTATTCTTCCATTGTGTTGTACCTGTCATATTCTAAGTTTGGGTCATGATTGGGCTCCACAGGGATGTGGATTTTAGTGGATTTCTGCTGGGTCGTGTTTTTGTCGTTTTCGAATTTAGGGTCTAGTGTCATAGGGAGTGATTAGTAGGCAGTCTCTTGCGTAACTATTATTTTCTCCTGTTCCTTATTGGCTTCACTTGATGTGTTATTGGACTTTTTCTGTTTTGATGTATGTACTTTTTCGTGTCTGACTGTTGATCTCCTTCATTAGTCTGGTGCTCAAAAAGGCTGTAACTTTCGAGACATCTGTAATCGCACTAAGGGTCATTTCCCTTCTTTTCCTCGACTTTCTCTGGGCTTGTTTGAATTCACACTGCATAAGTGTCAGCTGGTATAAATCATATTTGGCGCTTACTTCGTAATCAGCTTTTCTTTTAATGATTCTTCTGACAGCTATAAGGATGACTCCTTTTCCGTAACTTGAGTTTTGTCTTGTCGTTAGTGCGATCAGGCAATCGACATACAATCCAGGGTTGTAGTATAGGAGGGGTTGTACGTCGTAAAAGTCAAAAACGGAAAGCTGGATCTGCTTGGATTGCTCTTGCTCTTGCGCTTGTGGATTAAGATAGCATCTTTTTCCTAGTTGATTAATGGCAAGGTCAAAGATCTGTCGAGTGTGCAGATACTCGCAGTAGAGACGTTGGATTTTCTCAGTTGGAGCTCGGGAGAATTCTACCAGATCGGTAGGGTCCGATAGTAGGCCTCTTACATCGTCATTGCTTAAATAGGTTGTCCTGGTTTCTATTTTTGAAGTCGGGATAAAAATCTTCATGGTGATCTGTAGTGGTTAGTACTGATATGTAGAGAATTATTAATACTATGACTTGAATTATGAGCATAAACAGGGGTTTGTATCCTCAGAGACAAATACAGGTTTTGAAAATTCAAGATTCAAATATTCTAGCTAACTTCGCCTAGTTGTATACCATTGTTGAATAGATTTTTCAAATCCTTCTGACATGGAAAACGTTCATAAAAGTACTAATCAATATTCCTACTGCTTCACTATACCTCCTACCTCTCAAGAATCGCAACTCTAATCTTCCGCCTCCTTGCGTACTGTTAAGAATCTTTAAATTCTCGATATTAGGATATGCAAGTCCCTCACAAGAAATACCAACAGTAGTCTTACGAAAATTTTTCGCGTCAGTAAAGGGTTGAATAACCAATTCAAATATGATATGACAACATCAGCTAATCAACTAGAAATAAGAAAGTTAGAACTCCATATTACTTGTTAGGATCTCTTAAGTTCTTCACGTAAGAAGATTGAAACTTAAATAAGCTCTGATACCAAAAAGGGGGGTCCAAGTCTCGAAAAGAGGAGGAGGATAACAAAGGAGAAAGAACTGGATTTCCAAAAGAGAGGTAATTTTACAAGAAAGAGAAAATAAGATTGCCGATGATAATGGTTGTCCTATAATCTCATATTACAAACCTATATAACATAATCAACTCAAAAAAAAAAAAAGCAATTGTTTGGTAAATTAATTACTCAAAAGTGATTTATCAATTTTAATAGTTGACAAATTATAATATTTAATTATTAAATTACATAAAAGTGCATTAGAATTTAGAGAGAAAAATAAGAGGTGTGTGAAAGAAAATGGATGGTTAAATGACATTATTAAAAAATCAAAAGAATTAAAATGTAAATATATTTATTTTATAATTGTTTATACGTTATTACAGAATCTCAAAAGATACATTTTTCTACTTGATAAAATTATTATAATTTTTTTAAAATATATTTTTATTTTTTGTTGTCAAACAATTTATAATGATTAAAATTATGAAATGATTATTATTAGCTCGGAAAAAAACAAATCTCAAACGTAGCCATGCCATCGCTACACAAAATCAATGGGATAGTTTAGGGTTGTACTTTTTATTTAGTGTATTTTAAAAAAAGAAATTAGGGTTTGTAATGTATTGGTTAATGATTTGGAGGAGGTGAGATTGTATCACAACAAATACATTAATTTAATTTAATTTATATTGCTGGAAACACGCTCCAAAAGTACATAAGAATGATAAGAATATGTAGCCCTAAAGAGGGTTTTAAGGGCATTTTGTTAGTGCCCTTTGGCAATCCTTTGGGACATTGCTCAAAATCCTATGATCTATGAATTATTATTTTTAATTGAATAAGGGTTTCGATTTACGCTAATAACGTTGAGCCTCGACAATAGAGCATGACATGTCAGTCTCGTCCATCAAAATGAATTCAAAGTTCAGTCCGCTGATCCAAACCAAAACTGACAATTTAAGTCAACGATCTTGAAATTTTTAAATTGAGGTTGCAACTGTTAGCGTTTTAAAAAGCAAAACCTTTGACTCTAAGAGACAAGACAATTTCATTGGCACATTGTGATGACCCTCCATTCGGAATTAGGACTAGATCTAATGCAAAGTCAAGACAAACGATGCCTACACATATTGGAATAATAAAATTTTGACCCAAGGTCGAGCCTAGACTAGCCCACTAACCTTGTGTTGGATGTTGAGGCTGAAATATCATCTATCCATTTCTTTCATAAATTACTTAATATTAAAAGAGGTAATTAAAAAAAACCAAGAGGTAATTTTTTTTCACATAAAATATGTTTAATTGGTTAAATGCTAAGTAAATATGGATTTTTATATTTGGTAAAGACGAATATACGCACTAGTTTTACATTTTAATATGTCGTATACATATCACTGATTTATTATTGTAAATTATCAATTATTTATAATATATTAGAATTATTCTATTATTTAATAAATGACACTTATACAATACGTCATAGTCTAAAATTTGACGTTATTAATATTATTTTTTTATATGATAAATTATAGATATGCACTCTAATTTTAGAATATACTTTTATAGTTTGACGTGACATTCATTAATAAAATATTTCAAATAATAAAAATAAATAAATTATTTATACGAATGATAGATAAATATACAACAATACTTTAGAGGATAGAGCTATCGTATATACCTTACATTACTATTTTGTATGTATATACATACATAATATACATATGAAAGGATATTAATCTGGTTTGGGCTTTGCAAATTTGTAATTTCATAGGCCCATTATTATTAAATTGTACTTCAAAAAAATGGAAGATCAAGCCCAAACAATTTTAGACTCAACAAAGTTTAGACTACATTTAATATTTCATAATAAAGAGTAGGGTAATTATTAATTTGACCCCTGAAGTTAGGAAGTCCATTCAACTGACACCTTAAAGTTAAAATTTCAAATCTAACAACTCAAAGTTTGAGATGTTATCATCTAATACCCTCACCGTTATTAATTCGTTAAAGTTTGAGATGTTGCCAACGCCTATCCCCAACTCCATGTGCCTCCCACTCTCCTACTTTAACGAATTGATAACGGTGAGTGTGTTGGACAATAACATCTCAAACTTTGAGTTGTCAGATTTTAATATTTAAAGTTTAAGGTGTCAGTTGAAGAGACTCCCAAACTTTAGGGACCCAATTGATAATTACCCTAAAGACTATATATTATTTTAGGTAAAGATATATTTTTAGTTTTTGAAGTTTAGAGGTGATATTAATTGAGTTCATGCAACTTAAATTTTCTGGTTAAAGGACCATACTTTTTAATTTAATTTTTTGAATTATCTTTTAATTTTTAATTATCATTAAATTTAACGAAATAAATTACATGTCAAATTTTTATTTATGTCGTTTATCTATATCAGTTTTGGAATAAACTAATTAGACTAAAATATTAATTTATTGAAATAATTAAAATTTTTAATACTAAATAGTATATTTTATGTTAGAGTAATGTTATATTTATTCTCTAATTATTTTTTTATTATTATATTTATTAATTACTGTAATTAATAGGATAAGTTATAAATAACTAAAATAAGTTGTTAATCACACAAATTAATGAATAAAAATAATTAAATAATAATAATAGAAAATAAACGTGAGATTATTTTGGGTTATTATTAATTTATTATTTTTAATTATATTTTTGAAATTTTAATTGATAAATAAAATTTAAAAAAGTCAATTTTTTAAAACTAGAAAAATCACGTGCACCTAAAAATCCTATTTCCTGCCTTCTTCACCGAACAGCTTCTGCATTTTATTTTCAGACACGCATCGAATTCTTACAAGAAAATTGCAGCCGATGAATTCAAAGCTTGCTTTCACTGCTGCCATTCTTGCAGTTGTCTTCTCCATCATCTCTTCTATTAGACACCCCATTCTAGTCTATCTAGGATTCGTGCATACCCGAATACCTGGTGCCATTGACAATCTCCAAGCTGCTGAACTGGTCTCTGTAAATGGAGCGGTCGGACCGGAGAGTCTGGCTTTTGATTCCAATGGAGAAGGGCCGTATACTGGTGTGGCAGATGGCCGGATTCTTAAATGGGAAGGAGATGGTCGGGGATGGACTGAGTTCGCCGTCACTACCGCTCAGAGGTATTCTTCACTTTCGCTGGATGCTGTTCTCAATTCGGAGATTTATATGTTTTTTACTGTTCATTTTTTGAATTGGAAGTTCTGAGGGTAAAGACAGATAGATGGATTTATGGATTTCGAAGGAGAAGATGAATAGGAGGATATTTTTGTGGATTTTTAGCTGAAGATAGTTCGATTTGTGGGGTTTGAAGTCTTTTTTGGGGAAATTTCTACTGGTTTCATGGATTTTCTGAAATTCTTGGAGGATCTACCTGTTTTTCATTCATTCTTGTGATTATGTTCAGAACATTCCATATCTAATCCTTCTTTTATCCACAACAAGTACTGAAAAACATACATAACAGAGAGAGTTGTGTAAAAGTGACCTACAACATAGGAGAGTTTACCATTCCCTTAAAAAAATTCATTATTTCAATTCTCCCCTCAATCCTGAACCCATCCAGATGCTTCAGAATGCCCACCATATTCATCTTGACAGATCAAATCTACAGCATCGTTTCGATCTTGTTTAATTAGTATACTGTTTAATTTGTGTTATTTCTGACAATTGAAGTTGTTATATAGTTTTAATACAATAAATTGCCAACAATCTCAAAAATTTAAGTTTATGGGTCAAGAATAATACATTGCTTCACATTCTCCTTTGGGCGTTTGCCAAATTCTTATTATTCATCGTTACATTTTGATTTTAATGCGGTTGATTTTGACTATGTCGATATTAGAATTTATGATATTTGGCTTTAATACCATGATAAATTACCAACAATTTCAAAAAGTTAACCTTATGGATTGAAAGTAATTAATTATCTATACATTTCTTCGCAATATGTATTATTTCTTTCGGTTGTTTATTTTCTTAAGGAAGGAGTGTGTTCGCCCATTCGCGCCAGAGTTGGAGCACGTATGTGGGAGACCATTAGGAATACGGTTCGACAAGAATACCGGAGATCTCTATATTGCTGATGCCTATCTCGGTTTACAAGTTGTGGGACCGGCCGGAGGTTTGGCGACTAAAGTGGTCACCAAATTTGAAGGCAGGCCACTTCTATTCACAAATGACATGGACATTGATGAGGACGAAGACGTTATATACTTTACGGACACAAGTACAAACTTCCAGCGAAGGTAATTTAAGCGAAAACTGAAATTTTGGATTCTTTCTTCCATTATTATGTGAAATATAAGTTGAAAACTCTGAGAAGAAATGAAAATTAGAAGTTTGGATTAGGAATGTTTAGTGGATAAGTTAGGAAGATCAGAAAGAACAGCTAGAGGGAGATAGAAAAAAGATAGAAAGCTATATGGGATCTTCAATAATCAGCAAATAGAATCTACTTTAATACATAATAGTTTCTCGTATCGGCTGGCTTATACAAGTCAAATAACATAAAAGTAGGAAATTATTGAATTACTAGACACCTAAATATAAAGAGACTATAATGTTTATAAATCTCAATAACATAAATTTAGGAAGTTTCTCAGTTAGGAGAATGGCTAAATGTTTAGAAAATTAACTTAATGATCATAAATACATTCGCTAAAACTTGTCAACGTAATCAAAGAGTAAGTGCAATTTAGTTTCTGAACTTAAAGATCAAGGACAACTGATACCCTAAATTATTATTTTTATCAAAACTGTCCTTGTACTTTGGGTTGTTAACGAAACGGCTCATATTTGATAAAATTTATCAAATGTCTTATATTTTTTGCTTGTAATGATCATTTGGCTACCTTGATACTTGACTTATTCGACACACTGGATATAACAATTGACTTTGAAGACTAGAAAACAATCTAACTGAGATTTGTGTTTGAAATGGAGTGCAAAATTAAGACATTTGACAAGTTTTATAAAGGTAGAGTTGTTTTACAAACAACCAAAAGTACAAGTACAGTTTTGTTGGAAAAAATAGTTTTGAGTATTAGTTGTCAAATGACTCCTATGTTAACGGGCAAATTGCATTTGCCCTATAACCAACTCAGCTAATTTTCTTCCATATTCGACGTAAGTTAGCTTCAAATTTGCTCTTTTAGATTTTGCCTTTACACATTCAAGTATCTTTTGCAAAAATATTTCTGTACATTTTTTGTTTGCAGACAGTTCATGTCATCAGTCTTGAGTGGAGACAAAACAGGAAGGTTACTCAAATATGACAAATCAACCAAAGAAGTTAAAGTCCTAATCCAAGGCATTGCCTTTGCAAATGGAATAGCATTAAGTAAAGACAAGTCCTTCGTGCTTGTAGCCGAGACCACTTCTTGCCGGATTCTCCGACTCTGGCTCAAAGGCTCAAATGCCGGAAAAGTCGACGTTTTTGCTGAAATCCCGGGATATCCAGACAATATCAGGAGGAGCCCGAGAGGAGAATTCTGGGTCGCTTTGCATGCAAAAAGGGTCCCATTTTCGAAATGGTTAACAACCAATTCTTTGGCGGGAAAGACATTGCTGAAGCTTCCACTGAGTTTTAAGCAAGTTCATACCCTTTTCATAGGGTTGAAGCCTCATGCAAGTGCCATAAAGTTGAGTGAAGCAGGGGAAATCTTGGAAGTTTTGGAAGATTTTGAAGGAAAGAAGTTGAGATTTATCAGTGAAGTTGAAGAAAAAGATGGAAAGCTCTGGATTGGATCTGTGCTTATGCCTTTTGTTGGTGTTTATGGTGTTTGATTGGGAAAAAGGCAGTGCTTGTAATGCTTTCCTCTTTTTCTGCAATTTGTTGAAACCCTAACTTCCTTCATCAAAATAAGGGTTTTGGACGGCTAAAAATCCTTATTTAATTATTTTAACTTCCATTAAGATCAACTAATAAATAACGGTTTTTAAAAAAATCTATGGTAATGTTGAGAAGTTGGAAAATGTAGCTTTTGCAATTTGTTTTTCAAATAATCTAGAATGCAAAATAAATTTATTTTTATTTCTCTCTTTTATTTTCTTTCTCGATTTTAATATATTTTTATGTAATTTATTAATTGAATATAATAAATGGTCAAACAACTAAAATTGATAAATCACATTTAAAAAGTTAATTTACCAAATAATTGGTGGGTTTTTTTAACTGTTGATTATTAACAAAACAAAACAAACTCTATAGTTTGGCCTCCAAAACAAGGCAAACCTTGAAGAATTTTTGTAGACAACTAAAACCTTAAATTATGAGAAATGAATGACGCGAATATTCATGTCATGTTTTGCGCTTAGAAAATGCAATGGACGTTACTTGGACATCCAAGAATCAACCATGGATTTTTTTAATATAACTCATAAAATCTTGATCGTATCTTACTGTTTTCGAGAGTCCGACAGTTAGCTGAGAAATGTCCAAGGATCAACCATAGATTTTCTGAGTTTTTTTTTTTAAATTTCTAAAGATTATCCGTAGGATACGCTACTACCATAAACGAAACTAGGGTGAGACTTGAAACTCGATTTCAATTGCAAAATAAGATTCATGGAAAGCTCGAACGATTCTTCTCCTAGTAATTTCTCTTACAATTTACAGTTCAAGCTTATGGACGTTCATCATAACCTGAGAGATGTCTATTTTAAGTTGAGAGATGTTCGTTGTGGGCTTAGGGACGTCTCTCGTAAGTTGAGGGACGTCCGTCTTAAGCGAAGGACATCTGTAGTTAGTGGAGAGACATCCATTCTCAATGTCCATCATAAGCTGAGAGACATCCATTGTGGCTTAGGGACATCCGTTATGAGTTTAAAGGCATTCGTCATAAGTTGATGGACGTTTGTTTTAAGTGAGGGACGTCCGTTTCAAGCTGGGGACCACGTCGTCTTTCAATAATCCATCCTGAACGTTCATTTCTAGCGACGGACGTCCCCCCAGCTCTGAAGAACTTCCAATTCGTTTATCCAACTGCCAACAACCTTTGTATACGACTCTGCTCCCATTTAAAATAGTGTGTGTCTTGCACGTGGCCCCTTTCAACATAATGTCCACCAACGCCTTTGTTCCATCTTGGTTGTCCATCCTCATTGAGGGACATTCATCCTTTCATCTAACAGCCATGAAGCATCATCCGTCAACGCCTTCCCGTCACGACGTCATTCTCTTAGTCAGATACTCTCTTGACAACAAAGGGGAAGAACCAAGAACGACCATTCAAAACGGACATTGGTACTGCTTTCGAGAAAATTTGGATCAGCCTTTAACATCCCTTGTGGTCGAAGGATGTCCGTTGTTAATCTTTGGATGAGCCTTTGGACGAGCCTTGATGTTAACGTCGCTAACTCGCTACGGCTTTTGCCTCTACTTTTTTTTAGGGAAAACGTGATGGGAATGTATGCTTTGTTCATTACTTATAATTCAAGGTTTTAGTTGCCTGCAAAAATTCTTCAAACTTTGCCTTATTGAGGAAGCCAAACTATAGAGTTTGTTTTGTTAATTTCCCTTAAATTTTTGTGATTCTAAGTTAAGGAATTATATCTTACTTTACCCTAAAAACAAAATGACATGTGCACACAAATATTGTGACTTTGGGTGTCGTGTTAGTAACGATCTCGAGTACGAAGATTAAATTGTTTGAAAAAATTATTCAGACGACCATAAGTTGTATTTAATCTCTAAGTTTAACGGTTATATTGCACTTACCCTAAAAATTTATGATATAGTTAGATTATTGCGTTTTACTAGTTTTTTAAAATTTGAATGAATTTCAATGCACCTATTAAGCTTTTTCAAAATAAGAAAATCAAAATCGAACAAATTGACAAGTCAAACATCCCTACCCGAGTTACACTATTTACTCATCAACTATTATTCAGATCTAATAAATATTGAGTAATATTATATTTATTCATTAATTAATATAATTTATTATTTAAAATATTTATATTATATTAAAATAATTCTATTAACAACTAAATGACGTCTAAATTATTAGGTTTAGAGTCTTAAATTATAGCGCATGCCTGAAAATACTATTTCCTTAAAATTCTCAAAAAAAGAAAAACAAGAACAATCTCAGATAATTTGCTACAACAAACTGAATGAAAAGACCATGCAAACATTGCGGACTGTCGCAATCACCCACAGATGGGATGTTTAACAGTTCGTCTCTGTTAAACCTAATTCCATTATTGCATAACAACTTAACGTGTGTATGTCGCCCCACAAAACCCAATCGATATTTCTCCTTCTCTCTCTAAATAATACACATGGGTTTGGAACTGTCATCGCCGGCCATCTTTTTTATTCTTTTGTCGGCCTTTCTGGCCCTTAAAAACTCCGAGCTTTTGTCTCCGGCGGCCGTCGGCGGTGGGTATGGTTTCGAGGAAGCGGAAACCATCCCGATTGGAGGTGGGATTGGGCCGGAAAGCTTCGCGTTTGACCCTTTAGGGGAAGGCCCTTACACCGGAATTTCAGATGGCCGGATTATCAAATGGCTTCGAAATGAAAGCCGGTGGATTGACTTCGCCGTCACCTCCGCATTCAGGTGAAATTCTTCTGATCTCTCTAGGGAAAAAAAATTATTATTTTTAAATAAACTAATTATATTTTATTATGCAAAATAAATGTATTTTCATAATTATATTTATGAAAATTAACAAAATAAACCTCAGTAAATTAAAACTTGAACAAATTTCTTGAATAATTAAAATATCGAAAGTTAGAATTTTATTTAAATTATGAAATAAAAGTCCACAATTTAAGGGTGATAATTGTGAGTATGATATTCTACACACGTGTTAGGTTATTGCCTTTTGTGTGTTTCTTGTCTTGGAATGTAGTTGTAGATAAGGAATATGAGCACGATGAGGTGTTTTAATTATATACCAAACACATCTCTCTCTCCCTCTCTCCCCACCAAATGAAACCTAATTTTTCTAGAAATGTGCAACCAAATCTCTCTCTCTCTCCTCTCTCTCTCTACCAAATGAAACCTAATTTCGAGAGATGTGCTCCCCAATGTATAGCACGTTAAATGAAGCTAGTAACTTATGTTACAACCTAAGCAATTGTATGATATGTCAAATCTATCCATTTATTTGTTCTTGATAGTTGTGACACCCTCTTTGCATGAGACTGCATGTTCTCCAAATGTTAGTGTCCCCTTCCCAAGAAGTTCAATCTAGGGGTGAGTTGGGAGGTGGGTCTAGTTTTGGAGTAGAACCAAACACACCCCCCATTGTGAGCTAATAGTTCTAAATTCTAACCATAAATCGAACCGTAATAGACGATTATTTTGTACTAAGATCAGTCATGGTTCTTGTGCACTGATACGCAGTTCCGAAAATAGTTTCAATTGTTTATGTCTGCCCCAAATTCAAATACTCCAATTTATTAAAAAAATAATTATTTATATCGATAAGTGAACGACAAATAAATATCATAAAACACCAAATTATGTTTGATGCATAGACAATTAAAGTGGGAGTTTAAGGGTATAATCAAAAAGGGTTGATTTTGTGAGTAGGGAAGGATGCGAGGGGCCGCATGATCACCATCAGACGGAGGAGGTTTGCGGGAGACCACTAGGGTTAGGGTTTGAGGAGAAAAGTGGGGAGCTCTATGTTGCTGACGCGTACATGGGATTGCTAATGGTGGGGCCTCAAGGTGGGTTGACTAAAAAGGTGGCCACAGAGGCTCAAGGCATTCCTTTTAGATTCACCAACAGCCTGGATATTGATCCACGTGGCACTGCCGTCTATTTCTCTGACAGCAGTTCTGTCTACCAAAGAAGGTGTATTTCATCTCATTCTCAAATATATTAATCTCTATTTTTCTCCTTTTTTTTTCCTTAGTAATTTTAATATTTAAATATTTTTATTAAATCATTACATTATTCAACTTTATTTTAAAATAATTTTATTAACATAAATCGTCACTATTTCTATAATGTTATTCACTTATATTTTTCTTGTACTAAAAATTTGAATTGAAAAATGGTTACAGAAATTTTGATGTTTTGGTTGACAATAATCAAAATTACAATAAATGACATATTTTATTAAATATTTTGCTACAAATTTATAATATAATTATTTTAAATTGTAATTAAAATTATAAAGATTTTCGTGATAAAATTTAAAATATGAAAATAAATTTGAAATAACAATAATTATATTTGATCCTAAATTATTTTTTTCGTGAAATTAAATGTTGTTTTAGACCATTTTTTTAAAATATATTTAAATAGCTAGGGTTTTAATAATTAAAGAATAATAATAATAGTTGAAAAACAAAATTAAAATGTTATTCTGATCTAGGGTTTTATTGAATGATTACAGGGAGTACGTCTCTGCAATATTAAGTGGAGATAAGACAGGAAGATTGATGAAGTACGACCCAGAAAGCAAACAAGTAGAAGTTCTTCTGACAAACCTCTCCTTTCCAAACGGAGTTTCCCTCAGCGAAAATGGCGACTTTCTGCTTCTCGCGCAGACGTCAAACTGCAGAATTCTGAAGTACTGGTTAAAGAAACCTAAAGCAGGACAAATGGAGGTTTTTCTAAACGTCCCCGGTTTTCCAGACAACATAAAAAGAAGCCCTAGAGGAGGGTTTTGGGTGGGAATCCATGGGAGAAAAAGTGGGTTTCTTGGCCTGGTTTTTTCTTATCCATGGGTAGGGAAAGCTCTGGTAAAGGCCTGCCCTTTCAGCTTGATGAAAGCTTATGGTTTGGTGGGGAAATGGAGGAGGAGTGGGGGGATGGGAATTAGGGTTAGTGAAGAAGGAGAGATTCTGCAGATTGTTGAAGATAAAGATGGGAGAAAATGGAGGTCTATAGCTGAGGTTGAAGAGAGAGATGGCGTTCTTTGGATTGGCTCCATCACCACTCCTTTTGCAGGAAAACTGGATCTTTCTTTACTTTGATTTCAGTTTTCGTTCTTCAAGAAATGAAAAGATAGAAGTTTTCCGGTTAAACTTCAAGATTCTCTAATATTATCAGTATTATTAGTTTGATATGTAAAGACTGTATATTATAAGTATTAGAGTTGATGACGTGGACTAATGAAGAAGCTAACGGGGAAGAATAGGAATTATAGTTTTATAGATTTTCAACTCTTGGATTACTTCAACTGATGTCAAATGTTGTATTTTATCAGTATAAATAATTGTAAACACTATTTTTATGTCAATGAGGAATTACTTCATTCATTCAGTTTCTTTTAACTAGTTTTTGTAATATGGTATCAGAGTTTTACTCTATTTCTTTCTCTTCTCGTTCCTCCAATTCTCCATTTTTTAGTTTTTCAATGGTGATATCCAGCTAATCGTCATTTTCTATTTTGTATCAGCCAAAAACCCTAGTGATCCGTTTTTCTTACACCATGCCGATCATCCTGGTTTGGTTTTTGTTTTGCATCTGATGAATAGAGCGAATTATCAGACCTGGAAGCGGGCGATGGTTATGGCGCTTAGTGCTAAGAATAAACTTCAGTTTGTTGATGGGTCGATTCAACATTCAGATCCGTCTGATGCTAGGTTCAATAGCTAGAATCGGTGTAATAGCATGGTAACTTCTTGGATTATTATTTCTGTTGTCAGGGAAATCGCTGACAATTTACTTTACTTGAGTTCTTCAATGGCTGTCTAGAAAGATCTTCATGACAGGTTTAATCAAGCTAATGCACCTAAGATTTTGCAGATTCATACTTCTTTAATTTCGTTGACTCAAGGGACTATGGATGTTAATTCCTATTATACGAAATTCAAAACGTTATGGGACAAACTTCAAGAGTTTTGACATGTTTGTAACACCCGGACTTTTTATCGGAATTTAATAAATATAATTGGAGAAAAATCTGGAGATTTTAGATTAATTGGATGATTATCGGTATATTACCAAAGACGTAACCATTCAGTTATAATTTAAAGAATTTATTGGGTGGATATCAATTTAGGAGAGGAAATTATGAAATTTGAATTGGACCTCTAATAATTTTTTAACAACATTTGGAATGAATCGAGAGTTACAATTTGGGTCGACTCATATATTGTACGTATAACCAACGCATGGAAGTACACGTGTTAAAAGTAGTGTTAAATTTAAAGAATAATTAATTAAAATGAAATAAATAATTTAAATAAAATAAGAATAAAAAAAATAAAGAGAAGAAGGAAGCCCTTCATTGGCCTTTGGCCATTCGGGCAAACCGAGCCCGGTGAGAGAGCAGATGAGTGCAGGGAGAAGTTCGACGGTAAAGGGAAGGAACGATCGAGCGACGGCCAGCTCGCGACGAAGGTGCGACAGCAACAGTTCAGCCTGCGACGTCCGGCTGTGCAGTGGACGGCAAGCGAACGGTGGCTAGGGCTTGAATTGAACCTCTGCTGTTGCGATTTTCGGCGACGATGGAGGTATGTTCAGTCAATTTCTTCCTCCTTTATGGCTTCATGTGGTTTGGTCATGGCTGGGATGGTATTGCAGGGGTGGTGGCCGGCGATGAAAAGTTCAGATGGTAGGGGAGGTGAACTTGGGTTGTTGGGCCGAGTGGGCTGATCGAATTGAGCTGCTGGGCTCGGGTTGCTGCTCGGCCCAAACTGAGGCCTTCTCCAGGTGAAGTGGACAGTAAGTCCAACGTGGGGAACAATTTGTATGAGCTTGGCTGTGCTGGTCAGGCACGCCAGTGAACGTCGCTCTCTGCCTCGGCAGAGAGTGTCTCCTCTGGCTCGATATACTTAGGAGAGTAGGGAGGGTTGGTACAGAGCGAGAAAACTCTAGAGGGAATGGCTTAGAGCTCCAAGGAGAGAATGGCCGAGAGAGAATGACTGAGGCAGAGAAGGAGATGCTGGACATAGAGCTCTCGGGTCTTCTGGTATGAGAATCTCCTCCTTTGTTTTATGGATTAAGGATAAAGATAATATGTTGGATTTATATTCTGGACTGGTTATTGAATGTTTACGGCTTGTGAGTTTTCTATCGGTCGTTTCTATAGTTTGGACTCTTTGTTGACTGTTGTTGGACTGTTGGTCTGGATATTAAACTATTGCCATTGTCTGGATAATATTTCTCTGTAAATCATTAGTCTGAAACTTGTTTATTATAGATATTATGGATGAAATGCTGGATGTAGGGAATATGTTGAAAACCAATGCTCTGATATTGGATTGTGTTCTAGAACTCTTTTCTCTCTCTGTTGAACATCTGGAATAGTTGCTGTTGGTTGGATTTGTGCCTTGAATGTGTCATGTGATGGTCTGAAGCTATTAAATGAGAAGTTGTTTGGTGCTAGTTGCTAGAGATAAATTATTAACTTGTTTAAGTTGATAATTTAATGTTTGGATAAAGAGTAAGGTTATTGCCTGAGTGCGAATATGTTGAGTTTAGTGTGGTTGCAGATTTATACTTTTTTGCAGGTGTGGAAGTCTGTAAATGGTCATTGGAGGGATTTTTATTGACAAGTAAATTGTTTTATCTATGAAGGTATTGAGAAAGAGGAAAGAGCATGATAGCGACTATGTGCCAATTGCAGTAAATTATTGAGGTAAGGAAATAGGGGTGCTTTGGCCATTGAGGCCCTACACCACAAGTGTGTGCGTGAGTTTAGTGCTAGTGTTCTTAAAATGTTTATTGCTAGTTGTTAAGTAGGTTGTTTGTTTTAAAATGCTTATTATTAAAACGCTTACTGCTAGTCTCTGAGTAGTTGTTTGGTAGATGATAATGATTCTTGCTGCATTCCTTGATGATTCTCTTGAATGTTCTTTCGTTGATTAGTTTGTGCATTGTATTCCGTAAATTCGGTTAAGCTCTGTGATATCTCCTTTTGTTAATGTGTTCTGTTTAATTGTTTGTTAAGTGATGCAAATGTATTGCTAGTAGTGAATTGATAAAGGAAAAAGGAGTGATAAATGATTAAAGCGTGAAACGAGAAATGCTCACTGTCTAATTACTTGTTTAATTTCACTGTTGTCATTATTTATGCGCGTATGCTTAGTTTCTTACTTGTTGTTACTTACTAAGCATGTAATTAAATAGGGTAATTAATTAGCATGTTAATTGACTAATGCGTACCACATTAATGGAATTTCATGTTCAATATATCAACTAACATGTTTAAGTGGTTAACTAACATGTTTAACTAGCCTGTGTAAATCGATTAACAACATGTTAATTAACATGCTAATGTTAATCAAATAGAATCGAATTTACAATTATTGTTCAAGCATGTTAACTAACTAGGAAAATAATCTAATTAGATCTGAGCATGATTAACGATTAATGAATTAATCTAGCAAGCATGTTTAGGGTAATTTAACTAATTCTGTAATCTAAGCATGCAAAGAACTAATGATGTGAATTGGGCCTGTAACTTAACTAAGATAACGAACTAGAACATTTAACTTATGTCTCTTGAGCATGTAAATGGATGAGGAAATTAACTAAGATACATAATTAGGATGATAAACGTATTCGATCATTGAACATGCAAATTAACTATTTAGGATAATAATGGTACCCTCTTGAGCATGTAATTAATTAGGATAATTAACTAGAGTATTAATGATAGCATGTTTTAATTAATTAGAATAAAAGCGTGCGTAATCAACTAGAATAAGAGTTACCAATTTTCAAGCATGTTTTTGTTATCCGTTGTCTAAGCATGTTTTCGTTAATTGTCGTTTAAAGCATGTTTCCATGTTTAGTTAGCTTAGTTAACGAGTATGATCGTAATTCATTGTATGCTTCATTACCGTTTCTTTACTGTTTGTTTACTTTCAATTACGGTTATTTATTATATTCGCAATTTCAATTATAGTTGCTTTCAATTACTTTAATTCAATGTGCACTTCAATTATATAATCGATGCTTTACTTTTCTAAATAGTAGAATGATAAAGAGGATGAAAGGAGAATGAAGTAAACGAGAATGAGTTTAGGGTTTCATTGACTAAGTGAATAAATGACTTATGAATGCTTTTGTTATTGTTTTTCTTGTATTGCTTACGATTCCAGGTCCTTAGCAGGTTATTTTCCGTTAAACCAAAGCATGATTTATTAAGTAGAATAAAAGCATAAAATCAATATAGGAGCATGTTAATAACTAATTAGAATAACTGCTTAGAAATATAAACATAGGAAGCATGTAAATGGACTAAGAAGTTAACTAGACTAAAGGACTAAAGAGCTAGAATGTTAATCTTATCTCCCTTGAGCATGTAAATTGGTTAGCGTAATTAATTAGACCGAGCATGTAAATAAGATTAGATGAAAGCAAGTAACCTATCTCGGATAATTAATTAGAATAATCACCTAGAACAATGAATGTTGGACGCATGTAAAATGACTAGGAAGCATGTAAAATGACTAGGAAATAAATTAGGATATGATAATATGTTTTGACATCTTATTCTGTGTTTTGCTGTTTACAATTCAAGATTATGATCGTTCTCTATATGTGCCTATTTTCGTTATTCCTTTTATGTGCTTTCAATTCGTTACTTACTATTACTTTATATGCGCACTTCAATTCCTATTAAAGTTATATTATATGCATTGTGCGTCATGTTAGATTGAGATCCTGTTAATAAAAACCCAGTAGAGGGTACCCTTTCAGGGTGGTACCCACATACACGAGTAGTGGTGTCTAATGGGCGGGCTGGC